>MUZC01002686.1:225760-258791 GCA_002072015.1 Radix auricularia
AAATGTGACTTCGCCAAACTTCCCCCACCCCCATAAAAGCTTTATATTCTATTTGAAAAAGAACAATTTCAAATCAATTTTTTGTCATTTAAGTATGTATTAGTGTAAGACGGTAATCTTATATCGCAACAAGCGTGAAGCCATGTAAAACGTTATAAAATAAATTGTAAGAAATCAAATTTTTAAGTGGAACTTTTATTTAAAATTGCGAGTTTTAATGTGAAGTCACATTTCGTTGTCATTAATGGACGGCCCTATGTGTCTCCGATTAAATAATATTATATATATTTTTTTTAAAATTGTGTGCTGGTAAAAATGTGTTTACTCAATGCTTAATATATTTTTGAAGTTTAATTAATCGAAAATTAAATTATGCAATGACAAGATTAAAAAAAAAATATGTAGCGCAAGCGAGCGCAAGTTCTTTTTAAGAAGGGTTTCATATATAACGAACATGTGCGCCATTCTAGATGCATTCCATACGAATTAAAATTTGTATCGCTTTCGTTTACAGAACCTGAAACGTTTCATATATTTTTTTATGGATTTCTTTTATCTTTCGAGATAATTAATCTCTGGTGGGTTTTGTGAACTTAGCTGTTTAAAAATCAATTGTTTATTGCCTCTTACTAAACTTATTCACTAGATTAGACACTAGAACACCTTTTTCAAATAAATTTACACAACTTATTTACATTTTATACTAGTTGAAGGAGACACTATCAATGAGTATGATCGAGTATGAGTAATCAATTTCATAGCCCAAAGATTTGTCTTTAAGGCTTCAAATTCAAGTTCCATCTCCTCTTATAGCCTAATGCCTGCTCAACAGATTTGTCAAAATACCGAATTAACAAGAAATTCTAATTTAATTGCGCTTATTTATTATATAATTTTTTAAAAAGTCTGTCTTTTCAAAAACTCTTTTCAGTACTCAGTACTGTATTTATATTTAAAATATCTTACAAAATGCATGTACAACGTCGGAAAACAATACGATTCGTCTTTTTTTTTTACAAATATATCAATTAATATTAAATGTTTATATAACGCTGTTAAAGAAGTCTTAAACAACTCTTAGTCCACGCAACTTCTGAATATAACCAAAAAGCTAAAGAAACAAAGCTCATACAAAAAAAAACAACAACAACAAATTACTTTGTGTTCTTCAAGCTGAAAATCAATTCAATATAAATACTTTTTTTAAAATGTTCCAGAAGAAACAAAGAAAAGACAAAATTGTCCACCACCAACAGCTAGTCCTCATGGCAAGTAAGTCCCCACTGAACCCAGGGACCGTAACCCGACGCACGAGCCCTAATTCTCCCTTCGTTGGTTCCTCGCATTTTGGAGAAAACCCAACATCGGGCACCGCGAATGACGCTACTGGCATCACATCAACATCGTTCCACAGCTTCTATTCACATATCAATGGGTTTCAACAGGACCCGGGATTCTTGGGACAAGCAGCGAGTCGGACCGGCAACGATGTTGGCTTTGCCGGTACCGGTCTTTATGTTTATCCTTCATACCGGTCTCCAACCGGTGATCTCAACCCGACCCGAAATGTCTTGTATGGACCAGACAGCCAAAGTGACCACATTCACCATGGAAACGTTAACGACTGTCAGACCGCAAGTGGCACAGACGACAACAGACAAGGGCATGTTGGGAAGAGAAATTCAAACACCTTGGAAGTAAAATCTTCAGAAGTTAGCCCCACCGGCGCCATCTACACGGACTTAACGTCATCCCGCTCGGTTCATCAGCGCTCTGGCGCCCAGGGTCACAAACACCCCAACTACATCAGGTACAACTACGCTGGCGATCAACCGCGGCACCTCGGCTACAACGACCAGTTGTCCCCGCCGACATCCAGTCACGTGTACTACAACTGTGAGCCTGTTCCCAACGCGACTACCTACTATTCTTGGGCTCCGGGAGGAATGAGCCAAGGACAGCAGGGAAGTGATAGGAAAATACGGCGGCTCGGCACCGGGAACTCCCGGACTAACTTCACGGTCACGGGGAAAGACAACTGCACGGTGGCTCTTTACAACGGAGACATGTGGTCCAAGTTCCACGCTCACACCAACGAGATGATTATAACCAAACATGGGAGGTAAGTCTTGAGTAGACAGTCAAGTGTGAAGGTAGACAAACAAATTAAAATGACTAAACATGGGAGGTAAGTCTTGTGTAGACCGTCAAGTGTAAGGGGAGACAAATTAATTAAAATGACTAAACATGGGAGGTTAAACTTGCGTTAACTTAACATGGGATGGGGAGACAATTTTATATGACAAAACACGAGTCTGGAGCTTTGGATCAGAGAATGAAAAGTTTGGGAACTACATTGGGTGAGGGTGGGCTGAGGAAAGAAACTAGTTGCAAATTTAGGTACTAGCGTGGGACCTTCGGGAACAGAAGAATGAGAGTTTTGGGAAGTGATGTTGCCGTTTTGATCAACGAATGTTGAAAAAGTTGGGAAACTTACTGCCTGGACTTCTGGAAGTAAAATTGTTCATTTTGGGAACATGATTGTTAGCAAGGGTAATACTGTGCATCCCGTATATTATAGAGTCGTTTTAAAGGATTGTAATTATACTTTCATCTTTTTAAGAAAAGTGATTTTAACAAGTCTTAAAGTAATAGATCTACGTCACATTTGCTATCTATAAATTTATATATCTAACTTTTATATAATTCATATTTGTTTTTTTTAAAATTTTAATGTTCATTTTTTCAAGCTTTCCCGCAAAGTTTCACAAAAGTTGTCATTGGTGTCCGCAATGTGGGACGGGCGAAGGGAAACTAAACTAAAACTTTAGATTTCTTCTCTCTGAGAAATCATTGATAATTTACAATAGCGTTCCACAGCTCATCCTGTTTTTTAAAATCTAAATCCGACTTATATGGATCATCGTAGTCTTCATTTAAATCATCATGTAAGATCATAATATCCGATGCCTTCAATTTGAGGCTCATCTAAGCTTGTATCTGTGGTCTCTAATATTAACTTCATTTATGTGATCATGTCTAATTCGATATCAGTCTGGTGGGAAGGTCATAAACGTGTTTATAATTGCTATCTAGACGATACACTCTTCATGAAATATATATATAAGAGGAAATAATAAACTACTCAGTTTAGTCTAGAATGAAACAATTTATAAAATGCAAAAAACTGCAGTTGTCGAATTTTTAAATAAAAAATTTAAAATGGGAGCTGGGCAGGGGTCGCTTGTGTCATCCCATCAGAACACTCGCTTCCAACGCCCTTGGCTTGGACAGTGCAAAAGACCCCTCTTTGTAGCACCAGGTTGAATGTTACAGTAACACCAGAGGCGTCACTAGGGTTGGTGTCACGCGGGGCAGTTGCTCATGGTGTCACCCCTTATACGACTTAACTCATAGAACTTCTACGAGCTTTCCAGTGCCAAATAAAAGGAAAATACAGAATTTATATTTTGGTCTCACCCCTCTGATGGTGTCACCCGAGGCGGCCCACCCCCACCGCACTCCACTGCGACGCCACTGAATAACACTATCCTTACAACAAAGCGGTATTATCATTTTGATAGTCGGATTTTCCTTTTGATATTCTGTTATCTTACTTTTATCGTTATCATGTAAGATGTCCCATAATAATATTTTAGCCCCTGGAGGCCGGCCGTTTTGTGTCCAATCCGGAGAGTTCCATGTGTTTGGCCAGCATCAGATGTATAGATCTTACGTATGAGAGTCCAGCCGCCGTGGTCACCAAGACGTGTCTCACCGGTCACTCTATGATCAGGCTTTTGATCTCTTGATCAGAAAAGTGAAGGGAGGGGGGGTTCTAATGATTAGGACGGCGTTCCAACTTTGTGTCCGTGTGGTCAGTGTGGTCACCCTCGGTGATCAAGTAAACCAGTCTTGTTGGAGGACAACCTTGTAAAAAAAAGATAAGATAAAAAGAATATACTGGAAACTAAAAGACTCTAATGTCTATCGACTTTTCCAGTATTGTTGTTCAAGATCAACCGCCCTCCCCATACTCCCCCTTCCAATCAAACCATTGTATAACAAACGCTGGGTGGGGTTTGGAGACATTGCAACATGTATTTCTAAAATACATAAAATAACTTAGCTGAAATTATTATAACATTTTTTAAATTAACTTTTGTTCGCCACCCACTCTACTCCGCCTTCTTACACATATTTATTATAAAAAAATATATTTAAAAAAAAAACTACGTCCTCCCCAAACACACTCATATAAGATCTATATCCAAAACGAGGAGCAAACACACAAAATTTACATCCGTCCTAACTTGCAAGTCTTAACGTATTTAGATAGAAACATTATTTTCCCTATATCTATATCTGAACCACTTCTATAATCATAAATCGCGTTTAATGACTTATCGAACATTGTAAAAACCAGCTCGTTTTTCTTTATACCAACATTTTCGTATAGATGTTTACATTTTCGAGTCAGTATTTCACACTGGCTGAGCTTGTACATAAATAAAAGCTGTGCTTGTGATGGTATTATCGTAGAAGATCTTATCAAATTTCTGAAATAATATGAAAACACCGGCAGTCGGAGACACACGGGTATCTGACGGTATCAGTTGAGGAAATGTCCTGCCTCTTTTGGATAAAAGAGAAGATCTGGTGCGTGCCGCTTAGAGTTGTCTGTCTTGTCCGGCTCTCTTACCTGTCCAGAAGGTGAGGAAAATATATCAACAGCGGCGCACCTTTGAAGTACTCTACCGTCCGCGCAAACAGGGCCTGGGTTCAAAACCCCACCAAGCCAGGCGTTAGGTAAACAAACTCTTGGATTTTCTTTGACGCGTTCACCAGACGACAATGACCGCCGCAATCCGCGAACCGCCCCGGCTTGCACTTCGCCTGGTGGCTTTCTAAGCGGCCACAACCCCGGCCAGGATCGTCATCGCTGGTAAAACAGAGTTGTCTAAACTTTGTACAAGTGAGTCTTGGACCGTACGTTTCGCATGTGGTCGATATGATAGATCAAAGATGCCGTGTCCACCAACAGTGGAAGTTAACTCTTAACAATCACAAACAAGCAGACATGGGCAATAACAACTGAACAAGGGCAGGGTATACAACTAATCATAGAAATAAATGTTATTTTCTCTTAAAAAAGGAAGACTTTATGTATTCAATAAAAAGAAATTTAGCAGCCGGACAGGGTTTTAAACTAGTATCTAAATATCTAGACTCTACTGTCTACTTTTGAGAAATATATACTTCACATTGAGTCAGACTGACCCAAGAAATATTGGTAATTTGAATCGTTTAGGACGAAGAGCAACAACAGACACGGCAGCATAATGTCAACAACTCGTTTATTATATCCATGTGTGTAGTGGCAGTATAGAGTTGTTCATTCGACCTGTTTTTTTATTGTAGAAGTGTTAGTGTTGTTGTTTTCTCGTTTTCTCTAGAATTAGATGCATATTTGTGTTCATCCCTTTCTTGTCTCAAAAAATGCGCACGTACACTGGAATAATTATTTTGTCCTGTGATGATTAAATTTGTCAAAACAAATATATTAATAAACCGTATTTAAAGACATTAAACAATATTTAAAATAGCAAAACTAAATTTACAAATTATAACGCATTTGAAATTCCAAAGAAACATGTAGCTGAATTATTATTATTATTATTATTATTTTAATCGGCTGAAAATAACTAATCCTGGGTCCTTTTGTGAAGGTGATGCGAGTCTTACTCTGTTGAGTTTTGAAATGAAAATACTTTTTGTGGAACACTGTTTTGGTATTACCTAAATGGCCTGGGATTTAAAAAAAAACAACAAATATTAAATGTCAACTGAAGTTCATGATTAGTTTTTAAGGAAAGATTACCTTTTGTAATTATTAGCATACCAATGTCGGTCTTAGCAATACTATCGTTTCCCATTGATCAGGTTATCAAAAAATGTCCTGGATTGTGTTATTATGTTATCACAAGCGTACCTTATCCTCGTTCATCATGATTCACGACAATATCCCGCATAAAAAGACAACAAAAGAGCATACGATTAGGAACCAAATTCCAAATTCTAATCAGAGGCGGCATTAGGGTTGATGTCACCCGGGGCGTTAGCGACTTAACTCATACAACTCCTAGGGGTTTTCCAGTGCAAAATATCGGGAATATAGATAATTTTATATTTTGGTGTCACCCCCCTGATGGTTTCACCCGGGGCGGCCCGCCCCCACTGCACCCCCTAGCGACGCCACTGATTCTAATTTATACGTTTTAGAATCCCCATCAATAAATCAGCACTCTCATTTCTAAACGCTCATAAACTTGTTTGTCATTTTTAATTCCTACCCTTTCCAGGGATCCTCGCCCAGGCCAACATGTCTTCTTTGGTGGGGGTAATATTTCCCAATGACTTTTAGAAGACGCGATGGGCAAAAACTAATCATGACCAAACCTAAAACTGAAACAGTATTCTGCATGGGATACTTGATCGCTTTAAAAATAGATGCGGAAAAGATATACCTGAATATATCATCATTAATTTAAAATGTGTGTTTGGTTGTTAAACTTATTAAAGTCTACCGTATCTTACGTCATTACAGACGGATGTTTCCGGTTCTTCATTACGTCATCAGTGGCCTTGACCCCGAGAAGGTGTATCACGTGTACGTGGACATGGTGGTGGCAGACACCAGTCACTGGAAGTTTCAAGGGGGAAAGTGGATCTCATGTGGGGCGGCTGAGCCCCTACCATCAGGTCAGTTGAACTTGGTTGTTAAAAGTATTATTATGGATTGATTGATTTTTTCTAGCTCTGCCATTAAATGGTCCATTTTGTATGGATTTAGGGGACAGACTGGCCCTGACTTATATGACGGCATGTAATATATAGTTATTATTTAGAATTGAAACGGTTATGTAATAGTTCAAGACCGAATTGTAATAATTCATTCAGGTGCCCAACCATAAAGTACCCAATCATTCAAGTACCGCACCTTAAAGTCATCCATCAGCCAGGTGCTCAACAATTAAGTCATTCATCATCCAGGTATCCACCTTAAAGTCATACATCATACATCATCCATGTATCCACCCTAAAGTCATTAATCATACATCATCCAGGTATCCACCTAAAAATCATACATCATCCAGGTATACCATCATAAAGTCAGTCATCATCCAGGTATACCACCATAAAGTCATTCATCATCCAGGTATCCACCTTAAAGTCATACATCATCCAGGTATACCATCATAAAGTCATTCATCATCCAGGTATACCACCATAAAGTCATTCATCATCCAGGTATCCACCTTAAAGTCATACATCATCCAGATATCCATCTTTAAGTCATTAATCATCCAGTTATCCACTTTAAAGTCATACATCATCCATGTATCCACCTTAATTAAAGTCATACATCATCCATGTATACCACCATAGAGTCAACCAGCACCTAGGTGCCCCACCATAAATTCAACCATTATCCATGTACCTCTTCCAGAACCCTCCCTATAAAATCTGGCCAATCTGCACTACCATTTATTTTAAACTTTAAACTTCTATTAATGACTAGATGAAAACATTTACACTGCAGAATTTTTTCTCATCGATAATCAAAAATTGTTTTTATAGCAACCCCCCACTGGCTAATTTGCCCCGTCTTCAACAAGGAGAAAAAAAATACAGCGGTTTAGGAAAAATTCTGTTTCTGGTTATATACACGCTTTAATTGTAAAAAAAAAACAAAAAAAAAACAACAAACAAACAAACAAAAAAAAAACCACACACACAAACAAACAAAAAAAACCCACCAAATATTTAAATACACAATGTAACTTTTTAAATGATGTCCTTGAAAAAAATATAAATGACAATTGATCATACTTGATGAACTTGATGACTTTTAAATTCAATTATAATAAATCAGGAGCGATGATGAGATCAAATTTGGTTGGGATACATCACAGTTGAGTTTTTTCACCACAGCACTATGTCGTATGTCAAACTGGGCCTTAGAATATTCATGTGATGTAGATGTAGTATTTTAAATATAGGCACTAAAAATTATGCTTCTACCAAAATACAACACAGAACTTAAAAGAGACAAATCAGGCTGGGATCTAGCATGTCACAATCAAATCGTTGGTCATTTTGTGGCCATTATAAAAATTTCAAGGTTTCTTAACTCATGTCAGCTCACCCTTACCCACTGTAACATCGTAGTAAATTCTAGCGCTAATTTTTTCATTATACCACTGGGCCGAGTTCTCACCCTTGGAAGACTTTCATATCCACGCTAAAATTAGCCGACCGTCCAATGAACAACACCCCACTGGCCAACAGACGGCGGTCAACTGACCAATCAGAACGTTCAGCTGACCCATAGGACGTGGTCAGACCAATAAAAGCAATTATCACTTGCCCCTCTGTTGTCCGTCTGAACGGACGTCATTTAAAATGGCGGAACGCCGTTCATCTTTGTTTAGAGCTAGTGGTCACTGCTTACTCATTTCATTTCAACCAATTTATTTGATTGATTTTCATGGATTAAGAACGACTCATCAAAATGAACTTTATACTTCCGAGTTGTAAAAAAAGGTTAACTTTTCAGTTGGTCTCCATTGAACTATTACTCTTAGACTCTTAGCAACAGTAATATGACGTTGTAATATCCCCATCTCATCGCCCCAAAATAAACACATTTTTCTACCCTTTTGAAAATTAAGACTCAAACGCTCGATAAACATGTCACCGCCGAACTCGAAGCGTTGCCGCCATTGTTACCTCTATAGTTCGTTGGTATTTGTGCAAAATAAAACAATTCGTGTGCAAAGTAGCATAGATCTAACAATTTTGTGTGTGCAGCCACGCACCTAAAAGGGAACAAGTGTCGCAGCGCTCTTTAAAGCGCTCTCATTTGACATTATTTGTCGCTCCGCCTCTATGTCATAATCATGCGCAATCCCAAGTGCGCACCGAAATATCGTACGGTTTTAACCTTGTTAACAGTACTACCTAACTAAATCATTGCACTTAATACAAAAGCCGTCACTGCCTACTTACTACATCTGTATATGAACAACCAACTACATCATGAGTATATCAATATCCCACGCCCATAGCATTATTATATGGTTTGACACCTGCAAGTATTATTTTCGACTAATCTACGCAATGATGAAAATTATATTTATCTATAGTTATTTCTCATAATTCCATATAACAATCCTAATTATTCTCTATGTCCCTCTCGCATCCGCTCTGTTTGCCCGCCCCGTTACGTCTACCAGAAGGAAGGGTCTACCACCATCCAGACTCCCCAAACACGGGCGCCCATTGGATGAAACAGGACCTCAGTTTTGGAAAACTGAAACTCACCAACAACAAGACCTCCAAACAGAAACAGGTGAGATCACCCCACTCCCCCCCCCAAAAAAAAAAAAAAAAATTTTTTTTAAAAANAAAAAAATCATGTTAAGCCTGGTCCCTATTGGAATTCAGGACGTGTTAGCGCATTTTCGTATTATGTATCAGTACTTATGTTAGATATCAGAATTATGTAGTTATCAGTAATTGTGTTTAGATTTTAGACATATTTTAATGAATTTTCTTGTGTAATGAATATACCTGACATTTTTTTAAATTTAAAAGTCATTTCTTTACATTTAAAAAAAAATTATTTTCTCTTTAATCTAACTACAAGTCACCACAAATGATGACGTAAAACTCTCTAAACTTTTACACATATTCTAATGACGTCAACTAAAAAAAAACAACTAATTCTTTTGCACCCTTTCGCACCACTCTTCAATGCCGCGTGAATAGTACATTCGACTTCCGGCAATGGCGGCCGTTCCCTGCGCTAGTGTTATCTCTCGATTCGAAATATTTTTTGGTAGTTTTAACGGGGTTTTTTAACGGATCGAGTAACTGAGTGTTGATGCACAAATGGCAGGTCAGGACATACAAAAAACATATATACCTCATGGGTCTAGGACGTATGGATGCTGAGATCAAGGGTGATGACGGACGGACGGACAAAACGGGTGCAATAGCGCATTCGACTTCTCGAAAATGCGCTAATAACAATAACAACTTTCTCTCATCAGACAAAAACATTCATTTTCGAAATTTGTTTTTTTTCTTAAGTGTCATTTATTAATGTCTATTTAGGAACAACAGTTTTACTTCTGTTAGGAGCTTGCTTGCTATTGAAAGGGAAGTCATGTGACCATATTTATTTTCTATTCGAAGTTGCATAATTCTTTACAAAAATTGCCTACCGAGAATTGGCTTCATTTTTGTGTTGCAAACCATAACAAAATCCATTTTTAGACTCTTTATTTATTTTAAACGCACAATTCCCAAAGAAGCGAGAATGCAAGCAACTTATGTGAAACTATGGCACTAATATTTTTTCATTTTACTTTTTCTTAAACGAGAAACGGAAATATTGATTGATGCTTACAATTTGTGACTGTGTTGTGGTATATTTAAATTATGTAATGTGAAAATTGTGTGTGTGTGAGTAAATGTGTGCCTGTGTTTGTGTGCAGACGTGTATGTATATATTTATGCAGTAAGTTTGAAATGTGCCCACTGAAGTGTAGCAAGTGTTAGTGCCATCCGAGGTGTAGCAAGGGCTGGTCCAATCTTGGTCTTACAAAGATGTGGACAACCAATTAACGCATAATCTTATAATAAATGATTTGCAGTTTTGCTCTTTGTCAAGAGTATATTTTATCTACTCATTCCCCTAACATTGTCACAGATTATGCTCAGCATCACCCATTAATGTGACAGTTTCGTGTGTCCATCATCAAATTATCCTCAACACCACCCAATAATGTGACAGTTTCATGTGTACATCATCAAATTATCCTCAACACCACCCAATAATGTGACAGTTTCATGTGCCCATCATCAGATTATCCTCAACTCCGCACATTAATGTGACAGTTTCGTTTGTCCATCCACAGATTATCCTCAACTCCATGCATCGGTACCAGCCTCGTATCCACATAGCGGAGGACGCCGGGGACGGCAAGCAAGGGGAGGTCATCATCTCTCACGGCTTCGTGGTGACCCAGTTCATAGCGGTCACTGCCTACCAGAACACAGATGTGAGTCGTAATTGCTGGGGTTGGGCCAGGGACGGATTGTAAAATAATTAAATAAATAAATAAATAAAATAAAATAAAACATAATCCCTGAAATATCTCAAATTAGCCAGCGCACTTTATTTGTACGCCCATCCGACTTTTAAAAAAATAGTTTAATTGCGATGACGTGGAGACAACTTAAACAGAAGATGGATGCTCCAAAAAGTTCTATAGTTATAACCTTCATATCGCAGGTTCGTACGGCAAGGCTACTATAGCCCCAAGAAGACACGCGTCTGTTCTTATACAAGGGATATGTCCCTGTTTGCCAATTTCCCCACGATTGTGTAAAATATCATTTTATCATCGTGTAACACGATGATAAAATAAAAATAAAAATTATATAGAAAAACTATTTAATTTCGATGATTCTCAAAATAATGTTCCCTATATACATGTATTGTAGCAATTTAATAATAATAATTAAATTTCCTTTTGTAATTTTTATTGTATAATTTTATACTAACTTTTTATCAAGTATTTTTTATAAACCAACTAAGTTTTTAAAAAAGAGCCGATTCTACAATACACCATGTTTTCAGATCACCGACTTAAAAGTCAAATTTAATCCGTATGCTAGAGGGATGCAGGATAAGACAAACAGGTAACATCCATTGAATTAAATTATTCTGACATTTTTAACACCTAAAATTTCCCTCAACATTTAAAAAAATAATTTGTCAGTTAACACACGACTTATTAACATTTAACAAAATAAAACGCTAACTTTTTTTTATTATGCCAAGACACTAATACAAAAGTTGTTTAACACAAAACGAGAATTTACAATAAATAAACAATAATTTTTATAATAAAAGCTTTTTGGTTGAGTGGTTTGAGGGGTGTTGGGGTTTATATTATATTACTGTTCGAAAAAATTCTGGACCCAACCCGGAAGTCAAAGAACACTTACTAGTAACCTTCCCATCGCTTTTGGTTATATCCAAGTTATTCAAATGATTTATTTCAAATTTTTTAACATAGACTCAGGGCTCAATTAGTATAAATAATAGTGGACTTTGGGGTTTTGTACAAATATAAATTTTGAAAACCAAGAACTCTACTGACAAAGTTCTCTGACGTCACCTCGTGACGCTGCTTTACCCTAATATGGCGGACGTTGTTTACATAAAGAGACACACTTCTTTTCATAGTTACTTTATTTCAAGTCAATTGTTAAATATAAATTCATTTAAATTTAATGGCTGTAATTGGAATTTCATATATATATATTTCAAAAAAAAAAACAAAAAAAAAAAACCCAACAAAAAACAACAAAAAACAACAACAAAAAAAACGCAAGAGAAATTATTTGTTAATCTTTATATTTGGTCCACATTTAGCACTCTGTGTGATTATACAAATGCACTGTTTATGCACTAACATGAATTTTTATTTACATTTTCATTGATACATTAACATGAATTTTTATTGATACAGTACCATGACTTTTATTGTTGCACTAACATCAAATCATTTACGGATAACTCTTGCAATTCATCAATTAATATCCATTAACCTTCTGATCGGCCCTGATTATGTGCTGATGTGTCAACATAAATTTAGGTGTTTTTTTCCAGATCACGCAGCTAAAAATAGATCATAACCCATTCGCCAAAGGCTTTCGGGATTGTATGAACAGGTAAATTTACCTACAACCTCCCCACCCACACTTTGTGTTAGAGATTAAAGTCTTCCTGCCTGACTGTTCCTACAGGTCAGACCTTCTTATACTGAGTTGTGGGAATAAACGGGAAGAAACGTGCGCGAGGATAGATTCCTAAACTAACGATAGGTCTTACCTATGAAACAAAGAACAATCTACTGAATAAAGAAAATTAAATTATTAAAATTTGAGATAAGTATTTGGATTTACCAAATATTTCGTCTCAGTGTCGCAATGTCCTTCCATCACGTTGTTCAAAGAATTGATTTCACAATGATAGCTAAGCCTCAGTGGAAAATATAAATAATATTAGGCTATTGAGTTAAACTAAATTATTATTATTTTTTTTTTCAAACTAACTGAAAACTAACAAGTTTTTACTAATATTTGTCAATGAATTCTATGTCTTTCCACTTAATTATCTGTCTTTCCTCATCTCTTTCGCTCATTGATGAACCAGCCATCACCCATCTTATCTCTTCTACACCGACCCCCCCACATCCTATTCTTTAGATACGCCTTGCTGTAATTCTTTCTAGCTGCAACCCCATTAATTCCATCACTTTCTTTCACCCAATTTACATTCTCTGTCCATTATTTCGTCCTCTTACAATTACACATCTCCTCCATAAACCATTCTCAATTTCTCGATACGCCAATCCTAATCCCTCTTTCCCTTAACCCCTTCAACACCCCCCCCCCCCCGAGTCCACCATATTCTTCTTCTTATTTGAACACCTTTTCTGAATGAATTCACTCATATGCATATTTTGTTTATAAAATGTACTAGATTATACCTAAAAACTGTCCCTAGAAATTAAAAAAAAAGAATTCAAAGCACAATTTAAAAATTAAAAAAAAAAAGAAGAATGACTATCTTCTTTCATTTTTTAATTTGAATATTTCACACCTATTAGCTACACAGTCAAAAGAAATTATTAATCCCAAATATCATGAATTTGAATTACAATTAAATTAAAGCCAATAAATTTACATGGATTTAAAACACAAAAACATGCTAATTTCGATCTTCTTTAAAATTACAATGACTATTCAAAAACAATGACGATTCATGTCTTTCAAAAGTGTACCACCCAAGTCTTTGATGTTTTTTGTAATTCCCCTTTCGAACACGACCGCTTAGGTTAGGGTTTGAACCTACCGACTCCCACAGCGCGCCCTGCGCATCTTACGACCAGACAAGCACTTCACATCATTACACAGAGGCGTCGCCAAGTCACAGTCTTGCTCACCAGAACGGCTACTCCCTCTGTGTTCCGGCGTCGCCGCTCCTGATGTCCAACAGGTCCAGTGTGTATCAAGGGTCAGTTGATTGTTTTGATTCTCGAGTAACCCACCCTCATCATCACCCCCGGACTTGTCACACTCTAAAATCACTGACACTAGATAGTAAACGATGACCCAATCTAATAACAAGTTATACATTTAATAACTTTTAAATTACTTGGACAAAACGAACAAATGATTTATAATGCATAGAGGCTCGTCTCTCTCTCTCTCTCTCTCTCTCTCTCTCTTTCTCTCTCTCTCTCTCTCTCTCTCTCTCTCTCTCTGTTAAAAAAAGGCAAAAATTATTTTTAGTCATTCCATTTATCATGTACACTTTCTGAATTTAAAAAAAAAACAACAACAGAAACTTCAATGTTTAAAAAAACGACATGGAAATCGAAGGGGAACAATCACGAAATAGTACAACTCAGCGTGATTTCCCTTTTCGCGATATTTATTAATTTATAATCATTATTATTTTTATTGGACGTCAGGTTGTTAAAGTGGTTTGTATCCCTCACACAACAGTCACAAAATTAAAACCAAAACCCGTGTTAGGATCACATAATAATAATAATTTTAAAAAAATATTTCATAAACCATAGATATACGTAGGACGAAGTTATCTTCTTTTCTGAAGGAGCGTCTGTAATATTCAAAATAAGATAGAATTTGGACTAAAAAATTTCGTTTCAAATCACAAATATCACACATTCATCTTCATTCGTTATTTACATGATGAAATCTCCATATTCCCGAGAGGGTAGTTTAAATTAAAGTGCACCCATGGACTTCCATTGGCTATTCTTATATTGCCAGTTGGTTCACAGCGCTTCGGTGCTGTTACAGTTAACAATAGGGTCAAAACCAAAATAAAGAGCGCACAACGTGACGTGATCGTGATGATTATGGTACATCTTTAAAGTATATCCATTCTTTGTTCGAAAGTGTCTTTCTATAACTTATAATCTTAATAATCTCTCTTCTTCAGAACCAACGCAGCCAGCCATGTCTATCAACCACATGACGTCTTTCATCATCTCCCTGGATCCTTCGACATAGGCCACGACATGCCATTCCGCCAGAGCCACGGCCTCCCGGTGCATGTGCATCGGCCAGGCCATGACGTGTACTCCAACAGTGTCCAATCCGTGGACGCAAGTTTGGGGAATCAATTCCTGATCAGCTCTGGACACGGGCTCACCTATTCCACCCTGACATCGTCGTCCGTCCCAGCAGAAGACGACACGGGAGGCCACTCGCCGAGCAGTTGCTCGTACACGGGGCACAACTCAGTCTCACCGCCCAACACTCAGAACTTCCGCACATCGCCACACATTCAAGACTTCCGCACATCCCCACACAGTCAGGATTTTACGACACCACCAAACAGCTCCACCGCCCTGGCGGCTCCACCGAATCTCGCAAATTCCTCAGGGGCTCCCACGTTTTTGTGCTTCGGATCTTCATCTCCTAAAAATCTGCACACGCAGCAAGAAAGTGTTGGAAAAGACTTTCTCGACATCCAGCAGCACTTCTTTCACCAGGATCCGAGCTCCGTGATGTACAGCAGCAGCAGTAACAACATGACGTCACCAACCTACAACAGCTTTGGCCACATGGGACAGCAGATGTCCAACTCGCCCCTGTTGTCCAACTTTTTCGAGCAGACGGCCGGAGGTAAGGCCCAGGAGGAGGAGGCTGACCGAGAATTTGGACAGCTCCAAAAAATTGCCGCGGAGCTCTCCCTGGACTTCCTGTCGAAATCTCCGCGAAGCCAAACCGTTTCAAGGAAACGCAAACTGGTTTCGGTTGAGCAACGAGAGTAGCACGCCTAAGAAGTAAGCACTAATTCGAAGTCTTTAACCCCCCCCCTTTCCACTGCAAACCCCTCGAAAAAAGGAAGGTTAAAAAAAAAACAACAACTATTCTCAAAGTTTGAGATGAACCCCTATTTCAGCAAAAATTTTGTGCTTGGTGCACAAATAAATAAATGATCTAGACACGGCTGGCAGTTGACGATTATAGTACCATAAAATGTGTCCCAGGTTAATCCTATATGGGTGTTGCGGAGTACCTTGCACTGTTCCGTCTAATCCACTTACAAGGAGAAAGAGAATAGTCACGTCGCATTCACCTCTCTTTAAGCTGAGATCAGCACGTCACTTTGTTGCTAATAAACGCTCTGCTAACAGAAATGATTATCTAGAGACAAGAAGAAATCCTTGTTTCAAGTCAAAACATATTTATATTGTATAGAAACTGTATTTTTCCTCTTGTGTTAATCCTGACATCTGAGACATCACGGTGTCAAACTTGGTGGGAGAACGAAAACAAAAACGATCAAGTTTAGTTCAAGGTCTTTTAATAACTCTTGGAAAGTGTGTTTTAAAATGTATAAATATATACTTAAAAAATTACAAGAGGTGTTCCAAACACACCCAGATTTTACCAAAATAAACAATTTTGTACTTCAGTACAAAGCAAATAGTACACATCAAAAGTTGTACATGCCACACACCCACACAGCCGATCTTGCCTGACGACCTAATTCTGTCCGTCTTTACTTCCAAACTATCCTTCCCACTCATTCCATGTTTCCCACCTATCCACTCGTTCTTTCTTTCCCACCTATCCACTCATTCTTTATTTCCCACCTATCCACTCATTCTTTTTTCCCAACTATCCACTAGTTCTTTATTTTCCACCTAACCACTTGTTCTTTCTGTCGACTTATTCTTCCAAAATATTCAACTGCAGTTTGTATTTCATGTATATTATCTGCGATGTGCAATCAATTGTAAATTTATGTTCATATCTGTCTCCATCACAAAGTAATGTAAATATAACTAATACATAAGAAGCCGTAACACAATACGACTCATTACGACATTGTAATACATTAATGTTATGTGAATAAAGGCATTCCAATTTCCATAAACTTATCTCATCATATTCTATACTTATCGACCAAAATTTATCACTACAAGCCAACACATCGTCTGTCTCCCTTGAACAAACCACGCGTATCTCTACTTATCCAACCCTCAGTTAATCTCTGCTTGCAATCACACCCGTATCTTCTCTAGATTACAACCTTATATTAATTGTATATAAATATGAATATATAATATACTTGCCATACATGTAATCCCTCCAACATTAAATCTTTTCTATTGAGACATGTTGTTTGATATTTAGTAACACCCACCTATATATATATCTATCTATCTTTATATTATAGCCTAAATTCAATAAACACGGTATAATAAAAAAATTACAGAAATAATTACGAAAAAAAACACGTTTTTTAAAAAAAATATAATGTTTGATTATCTTTCAGTTTTCTTGTAAAATAGATTGTTTCATTAGTTTCTCGCTATTTGACCTGGACGACAGCTTTGCCATATTATTATAATTCTTTGTTTTCAAATTTATAACTACCTCTGATAGTCGACACATTTGTTAACACATCTTTAATATAACACATCTGCATAAAACAACTGTAATACGCGTCGGTAATACACATACATATGTATTGCATAACACATCTCTATGACACGCATCTGTATCTATTTCATCAATCTCATCTATCTGCTCAAACACGTATCCCTACACATGACAGCCAAAGATTCTGCGCCACCGATTGTAAGTCTCGTCTTTTAACACGAGATGTTCTGTAACCTCCATTTCGCATCTTCTCAGTATAATTTTTATGCTCAGTTTTTCGATATTTTTTTTCTTTGCCATTGTGTAATGTTATTTGCACGTTAAATCTATACCTCACAATGTATAACTCAGACGAAGGTAAAATCTTTCTTAAAAATTATATATTGTACATAATTTTTTTTTAAACTTTAATTTTTAATACCATTATATAATGGCATCTGTAATGGTGTGCTTCAATGATGAGGTCATCAAGTTTACGACATCATCATTAAAAAAAAAACTAGACTAAACAAACAAGCATAATGATATTACATATAATATGCAAATATGTGTGACAGAACCCGTGAGTGAATCTGAAGGTTTATCTGTGAACATATCTGCAAGAGTGACTGTGAAAGAATATTTCATGAATATCTGTGAAAGAATCTGCAAGAGAAACTGTGATCATATCCGCAACAGTACGTGGGAGATATTTTTACAAGTCTATAAAAACCAGTTTTTCGGAGTACTTTTGAAAGTATCTGAGTTCTGTCAATGTCCGCATAAAATTTAACAGCTTTTGTTATTCTAATATCTCTGAACATTGTTGTAATATTAGAATCTGTAAAGTACATGTCACTGGTACATCGGTAATAATTTAAAAGTGCCACGCCATGCAGTCTTCTAATAGAATCTCAGGTAATATTCACATTCATTTGATTGACCCTTGACTTTTTTAATAGCATGATATGAACAGGACAAATATAAAAAATATTTTTTTAAAGTACATACCACCTCTATGTAAACGATTTAATACGCGCATACAGAGTATACATTATTCACATCGTTATGCCTTATGTTGCATACTTTATGTGCTCTGAAAATATTTTCATTTTGTTGTGCCAATAAAAAAAAAGATGAAACGATTTGTTTTGAGAGTTCTTTATTCACCGTTGAGATATCCAGCCTTTAAAAAAAAAATCCAAATCAATGGTTTCGATAAAATTTTTGATCATTTCATATTTTTTGCTGAACGGACTATTCATTTTTAAGTTATTAAATGGAAAACAACGAACAAACAATTCACAAATAAAACGTAAATTTAAAAAAAAAATAACAAAAATAACAAAATAACAACAACAACAACAACAACAACAACAACTCAGCTGCTGTAAACCCAAAGAGTCAATGACTATGGCTTTCACTTTCATTGACTCTTTGTATTTCACCGCATTCCCAAATATTTCATTGTGTTGATGCCATTGTATGGTTATTTATATCTGTGCGATTGGTGGTCGGACACTTCGACCCCGGACGATTCGACGCCGGACGGTTCGACCCTGCCAGTTCGACGCCAGGACGTTTCGACGCCAGGTCGTTTCGACCCCGGTCGATTCGACCCCGGACACTTCGACCCCAGGACGTTTCGACCCTAGGGTGTTTCGACCCCGGACGATTCGACCCCTTTCTCTTTAAGGCGTGAAATGTTTTGGTTTTTAAAAATTCATTTTTAATTCTTTTTTAATTAAAAATAAATAGTTGAGGTTTAATATTATGTCTTTAAAAATAAAAACAGTAGGAAATATTTATGTTTAACGGTTTTTTAAAATGATAGTTTGATTGAACAAATAATATAGTTTTATATTAATATCTCTTAGAAATTAAAAATAGAATGATATGTTATTTTGAATTAGTAATATAAAATAGTACAATATATAAAATAAAATAGTCTAATTTATATTAATAGCTCTTAAAAATTAAAAATAGAATGATATATTTTTAATAATTAAAAATAGTACAATATATAAAAGTCTAATATATATTAAAAAAAAGTAGGAAATATTATTTTGAGCATTTATTTTGCTAATAGGAAAATGGAAAAAAGTATATACACTTACAAAAAGTTGACATACATTGTGAATTCATGATTGTGATAAATGTGCCATTCCTCTCAGGTAGGTCAAGGCGTTGATGCGTGTGTATGTTTGCAATGATCGTTCGACACGTTTCTGCAGTTCACAATAACGTTTGCGCCTAGGCTGCTGTGTTCCAGTAACAGCTTGTAATAGAACTGAATTAATCGAATTGCGGTTCTTTAAAATTCCATCCATAAACTTCCACATTGTTGGATTTTGACAGCTGAAAAGGGATTGCAAGCCATGATGCCATCCCTCACAGATGTTTTTTGTTCTAACAAGTCCACTAGCCGCATCACTTCTTTTATTCCATGTTGGAATGCTAAACATAGATGGCCCATACTGTTCCGCCCTTCCTCGCACACGGCGTCCACGGATGTATGTGTGCTCAAAGTATGTTATTAATTGTTCCATGCGTTCGATTCGAGGCATGCCATCGACTAGCTCATCAAAGATGTCTTCAACATCTTCTTCAGGAACAAAAGCAAGAGCTGATAGGCATCTTACGAATTCACACAATGTTACATCAGTTTCATAATCAGCTTTCATCCCCAGCTCTTGTATTTTCCTGAGAACACTTTGCGTCAGATGAAAATAGCAGCCAGTTATTCTTGCTTGAGGAAAAGCACCTCGTAGAGCATTCATTGCTGCCATTTCAAAATCTGTGAGAATGACCTCAGGTTCTGCTTGTGGCCTAAAATTTCTCAAGATGGTCATCAATCTATGATAAGTTGCCTGTGTCTTATTAGGCAATAAACAGTAAAGAGCAGCTGGGTTCACGCCCTCTACAAAGACAAAGTGAAAGGTATATAGCTGATAAAATATCGTTGGCACAACTTTAAATGTGCCATCACATAGCCACAGCTTGGAGCGCATCATTGCGTCTAAAACCACACGATCACCCATAACAATAATCCTTGAATTGCATGAAACAGAACGTGAACCATAGAGAACTAAGTGACTAAACATTTCTGGTATTTCAAAGTTAGTATCAAGGGGTATTGGTGGTAATATCAGACCACCATCTCTTTCACTTGAAATTTTTGCTCTGTAACGCCTCAGCGCACGATTGATTGTGTTCTTTTTCGGTAGTGCCATCATCACGTGATCAGGTAAGTTGGAAGTCACAACACCTTGACTGGATGACGGTCGTTCAAGGGTTTCATTCATTAGTTCTTTCATTTCCCCTACAGCTTTACGAGCCATTGACGTGGACAGATTTCCTTCATGAGTATGATCGTCAAATGTGTGTAAAACCTTGTCATTCAGCGTCTTTACTCTGGCTCTACACTTCAATGACGTAAACTTACAACACCTCCAATGTATTTCATTTTTTTGGTTTTTCTTATCAAACCAGTATTCATAGTTAGCAAGAATTAAGGATTTTCTCCCTCGTTTCGTCAATCCATATTCCAAAGTATTTTCCATTTTCACACACGTACATTTCTGAAAAACTGATGTTCAGCAACAAATGTTGAGGAACTAATGTTGAGCAACTAATGTTCCTCTTTTATAGTACCCCTAAATGCGATGGTAGAAAAGTTCTTCCAAGCCTATCCAACTCCACCCCTACCCCATCCTATGTAATCGGACAATAAAAGGGCCATGTGGTCAGAAAAAGGTATGTACATTCTAATCCGCCACACTCCCTATATTTACCTTTCCCATAACTCTCGCCAGCACACAATGTCCTGTGGTCGCCACTTAGTCTGGTCTTCGCAACATACCGCTATGTGCCGGCCAACTTACAGTCCCTGGTCTCGGTAGACTTCTCTTGATCTCTCCACCCCAATCAAAGTCACGATGTAATCGGACAATAAAAATGGCTTGTGGTCAGAGGGTTCTATGCAAAGGTCACTACATTCTCTAAGCCCCTACTCCCAGTATTAATTTCCACATAACGCTCGCCAAAAAACTAGGTATAACTATAACTTATAGGTCACTACTCCCTACACTCCTATCGCAAACATATTTTTTTTTTGCTTTTTAAAATGTGTAATATATTTATATTTTATATATATACATATATTTGTCAGTCTTTTAAAGTCTTTTCACAGTTATGAAAATAAATGATTTTTTTCCCTTATACAGGGTGACGTTATGTTGAATGGCGAATATCCAGGGCGTTAAAACCATTACAAATCCATGACCTTTGCATTTACTTCTGTTTCTTGTGTACGTTAACACCTATAGACTTGCCTGGCAGAAAAACTGATTTTAATAAGACTTACAAAGTTATCTAGAGTAAATAAATTTCAATATTTAATATGCCGCATAGCAGACAAAAGCATTCAAGCTGCTGGGCCCTTATAACCTGACTGAACGTTACGTATTGATTTTTACCGTCTATTTGAATGTTCAGTTTACCATCGTTTTACTGGAAGCATGCCGTTGTAAAATGAAGTGCAGGGGTGGTGGCTAGTTTGTATTATAAAGCGGTCATGATGGCAAAAATAATGCGGCGTTTGAAAGGGTACCAGGGCAGCTTTTACAACAATATTTACAGCACCCAAGGCGAAACGTCTGGATTTCGAACTGTCCGGTGGTTATATAATGAACGACTAGTTACGAAGACGAGACTAAGCGACGACAACAGAACTTGATGTGCTGGCGAGGGTTATTGAGAAGGTAAATAAAGGGAGTATGGGCAGAGATACTTTAGGTGATTGCCCACATTGCCTTTTTTATTGTCCAATTACATCGGATCGGGGTTGTGGTGGAATCGGACTTTTTACCTCAGACCGATAGACTATTCATCACAATCATGATTTCGCTTTGAATGTTGACTGGTAATCAGTGTATATATTTTTCCCCAAAATTACGCAAATCAATAACGTTCAGAATAACTTTTTCAGACTGTGTTTTATTTTTAAAGAGATAATATTATTAAACTAATTATTTTTAAACCAAAAAATATTTTTAAAATGCAAAAATAAAATAAAGACAAAGATTTTTTAAAATAAAAATTTCACGCCTTAAAAAGGAAAGGATCGAATCGTCCGGGGTTGAAACACCCTACTGTTTTAATATATATTAGACTTTTATATATTGTACTATTTTAAATTAATTATTAAAAATATCTCATTATATTTTTAATTTTTAAGAGCTATTAATATAAATTAGACTATTTTATTTTATACATTGTAATATTTTTAATTATTAAAAATAACATGTCATTCTATTTTTAATTTTTAAGACATATTAATATAAAACTATATTATTTGTTCAATCATACTATCATTTTAAAAAACCGTTAAACATAACTATTTCCTACTGTTTTTATTTTTAAAGATACAATATTAAACTTCAACTATTTATTTTTAATTAAAAAAGAATTAAAAATGAATTTTTAAAAACCAAAACATTTCACGCCTTAAAGAGAAAGGGGTCGAATCGTCCGGGGTCGAAACACCCTAGGGTCGAAACGTCCTGGGGTCGAAGTGTCCGGGGTCGAATCGACCGGGGTCGAATCGTCCGGGGTAGAACCGTCCGGGGTCGAACCGACCGGGGTCGAAACGACCTGGCGTCGAAACGTCCTGGCGTCGAACTGGCAGGGTCGAACCGTCCGGCGTCGAATCGTCCGGGGTCGAAGTGTCCGTAATTCGTGCGATTAGACGAGACCATTGAGTAAAAGGCTGTAGTTTGTAAATGAGGGGCGAGCAATATCACATGCCATCTGCTGGTAACAGTATTTCTGCCAAACAGCGTCTTAGGATGCACGTCTCAGGATGCACGTCTCAGGATGCACGTCTTAGGATGCAGGTCTCATGATACACGTCTTAGGATCCACGTCTTAGGATGCACGTCTCAGGATGCACGTCTTAGGATGCAAGTCTCAGGATGCACGTCTCAGGATGTACGTCTCAGGATGTACGTCTTAGGATGCACGTCTCAAGATGCACGTCTCAAGATGCACGTCTTAGGATGTACGTCTTAGGATGCACGTCTTAGGATGTACGTCTTAGGATGCACGTCTTAGGATGTACGTCTCAGGATACACGTCTTAGGATACACGTCTCAGGATACACGTCTTAGGATGCAGGTCTCAGGATGCACGTCTCAGGATACACGTCTCAGGATACACGTCTTAGGATAATCGTCTCAGGATACACGTCTTAGGATGCAAGTCTCAGGATGCACGTCTCAGGATACACGTCTCAGGATACACGTCTTAGGATAATCGTCTCAGGATACACGTCTTAGGATGCAGGTCTCAGGATGCACGTCTTAGGATGCACGTCTCAGGATACACGTCTCAGGATAAACGGCTTAGGATGCAGGTCTCAGGATGCACGTCTTAGGATACACGTCTTAGGATGCAGGTCTCAGGATGCACGTCTTAGGATGCAGGTCTCAGGATGCACGTCTTAGGATGCACGTCTCAGGATACTCGTCTCAGGATAAACGGCTTAGGATGCAGGTCTCAGGATGCACGTCTTAGGATACACGTCTCAGGATGCAGGTCTCAGGATGCAGGTCTCAGGATGCAGGTCTCATTATGCACGTCTCAGGATGCAGGTCTCAGGATACACGTCTCAGGATACACGTCTCAGGATGCAGGTCTCAGGATACACGTCTTAGGATACACGTCTTAGGATGCAGGTCTCAGGATGCACGTCTCAGGATGCAGGTCTCAGGATACACGTCTTAGGATGCAGGTCTCAGGATGCACGTCTTAGGATGCACGTCTCAGGATACACGTCTCAGGATAAACGGCTTAGGATGCAGGTCTCAGGATGCACGTCTTAGGATACACGTCTTAGGATGCAGGTCTCATGATGCACGTCTCAGGATACACGTCTCAGGATAAACGGCTTAGGATGCAGGTCTCAGGATGCACGTCTTAGGATACACGTCTCAGGATACACGTCTCAGGATACACGTCTCAGGATACACGTCTCAGGATACACGTCTCAGGATGCAGGTCTCAGGATGCAGGTCTCATTATGCACGTCTCAGGATGCACGTCTTAGGATGCGTTGATTAATTTTGTCCTTATTTGAAAAGTCATGAAAAGATGAATTACTCCCAGACAACATGACATCTGCGAATAAATTCCCATCTTATCTTATCTAAACTTATCTTTACAGACGTTCCTTCTATGCAGAATATAATTGCGTCCACAGACCATGACGGATGTTCTGTTGGCAAGTGATGCAGCGGTCACAGGCCACGGCTATGAGGGTTCCACGCATTACCCAGCCGCCAAACCAGTATTAGGTACCCATTCGAAGCTGGGTGACTCAGGGACACCCTAGGCCCCGGGAACAAATCCTTGCCTTTACATGGATCGAACCCATGTCGATCGGTACACCAGTCGAGCGCACTGCCACTCGATGAGAGTGATTTACCGTGTTTTGCCCGGCACCGTGAAATAAGTAAGTGAAACGTTCAGTAACAGACTAAAACAATTACTTAAATAACACAGTATCATTTTATTGTGATGATTGATTGAGGAAGTAATATCTTAGTCACTTGCCGGCTGTCGAGGCTCTGCGTGGCGAATGTGGCACGTGTGCCGTAGGTTGGCCATCACTGTACTATAAGAACTAACTTACAGAAAAACAAAAAAAATAGCGACCACTGAGCCCTTGTATTTTTAGGAGATGTTGTACAATATGAACCAGTCACACCCCCCACCACCCTTAGAAAAAAGAAAAAAAGCTCTTCAATTAACTCTTGACTCTTGACTTCATCGGATACGTCGGTGTTACTTAATGTGTGTAATTTAATTATACAGAAAGAGAAGGAAGTCCATTCAATCATCAAAATACACACCACGACTACACACAATACTATATATAGGGACACTACACACGGCAAGTGCACTTTGTTCATCATTATTATTATTATAACCATTATTATCCTCCTTTTATTATTAATAATATTGTTATTATAAATCTTCTTTTTATTATTATCATTATCTACGAAGAAATGTTCATTTGTATTAAATCAAACTTCGACCTTTTAATTTGCGATTGTTTGTACACTAAGTGGTATCGGCAAATATCTAAGTTAAATTAATGATGTCATAATTGGACTAAGAATGTCACAATTTTACTAAGAATATCACAAAAGGACTAATGATGAAGGCATTAGCCGAAACGTCTACTGTAGTGTTAGTTTACTGTGGCATAAATTGCCTTACTTGGTGATATTTTGAATGTGTCTCATTTTGACTAATGTTACACTTCACATTATGACTGTGTTGTACTGTGCCATATAATTGTCTAATTGTGACTAATAATTGTTCAAATGAAAGAACTAAAGGTGGCTTATTGGTCTATTGATGTCAAGATTTGACTTATCACCGCCAAATATAACAATAATTGTCAACGTGAGCCTTGGACAGCTGCAAAATTTGTTGAATTCGCTGCGAAATATTATAACATAGGTGCCAAAAGTGCAGGATTACCCTTCAATCATTTAACCTTTAACTTTAGACCTAATCCCATTTCACAGTGAAAGTCAATTATTTCTCTTAGAGTCTAGTATAATCAATAGTGCATTTTATAATTTATAAAGATATTTAAATATTAGAATTTAGACTGTGTACTTACATAAATCTTTATTAGCACAGCAGACCAACAAACAACTTTGAAAAGATAAGTATTACAAGTAAACCT
This sequence comes from Radix auricularia, assembly GCA_002072015.1. Lineage (NCBI taxonomy): Eukaryota > Metazoa > Mollusca > Gastropoda > Lymnaeidae > Radix > Radix auricularia. The sequence continues at coordinate 252,078 of MUZC01002686.1, forward strand.
CTCTTGTGTCTATATTGTTTTGGGTCTCTATAAAGCACATCACGTTTGTAAAAAGTAGAAGTAAGGTTACTTCAATTAGAATATCGAAGGTTGGGGCTAGTGTGTAACACAGGACTACAAACGCTGCCTAATTTTCCATTGTTAAGTAATTAATTGTTTTTTTTTTTAAAAAGTAACATTGTTAGCATCAACTTTTTTACCTCCAATTCTCCCTCTTGTCAACAATTGTCAAAAATTTTCATACACCCTCCCCCCACCCTATTTTGTTGACGTAATTTATGGAAAGCCATGGGCGTCGCTAGGAATTTTTCCGGGGGGGGGGCAAAAAAAAACACACCAGTTTTTTTAGTTTCCAAAAATGACGTCATGCGCCTATGGGGAGGGGGGTCCCCAACTTTGTGACGAGGGGGAGGAGAGTTTAAGAATTGTGACGTCACGTCAAAACACGCTACTATAATCCAAAATTCAACTTTAATATTCAATTTCTTACTATCTATTTTATTACGTTTTGCACGGATTACTGCGTGTTACGATATTAGAGAGTTTTCAAATAGACAATACCACCTTATGGATGGGTGTTACAGCTTTTTGACGTCATACTGTGGGGGTGGGGGTGGGGGCTAAGTTTTTGTAACGAAGTGTGACAAGGGTTATTGAACTCTCTAACTTACAATAAATGTTAGAGTATAGTGTTTAATGGCTCGTTAACACGGCACGTAACTCAAAAAGAAAGACTAAACACAGTAACTGACTTAACAAATTGTAATTTAATACAATAAAACAAGTACAAGTTACCACACGATACCTGGGGTAAGAATTAATTAGTATAACTTAGTAATTCTTAACTAATAACAACGTCGAACAATAACTAAGCTGCTAATGTAAAGCGGTAAACACTCACTATAATAGCTGATAGCGTTGGCCTTTACAGTAGATTAATAAAAGGTTAACGATGACAACAAATCGTGGCCAGCCTCGCTCATGCGATGAGGGTAATTCCTCTCTCTCTCTCCATTCCAATCCCCTACCTTAATATGCTTTCTCTTTATATAGGAAATCTTTTCGAAAGTTCGGGATTTAACTTTAATGAGAAAAACTAACTAATAATAACATAACTAATAAGGCCCAGAACATTCTAGGAAAATGCAAGTAAACAAACCCAGGATCGAATGGGTGGAGTTAAGCAGACCGAGGTCGGCGATGGACCCTTGACCTGTCAAGACGTGAATAGTGGGGTGGGACAAGAGTCATAAATCACAGTGAACCGTTGGCAGCCAGGGGGAGCGGTGGGGGTACCTAACACCAGCTGTTGGCGTTATATCTCTGTATGTGATGTAAGAGCTGCATAGTCTGCGATAAGAAACTCTCTGATTAATACAGTTTCAAATTAGCCGGCTAATGTTATATATAAGGCGTCCATCCATCCTGGTATGAATGTTCACCCCCCGGGAAGTCCAAAAAGGCATGTCACAGTAGCACCGAGAAGAAGATACCAAAGAGTGTTGATGTCTGAACTCAACCCTGCTTTACTCTGCTACAAACTGGGAATTGTTCTGAGGTGGGACCATCGAAGTGCACTGTGCTGTCTATACTGGTGTGAAAATACTCAATGATGTTGAGAAGCGCGGCGGGCATCCTATTTTTTCAGTATACGGAAAAGACCCTTACGGCTGACCAGGTCAAATGCCTTTGTTATGTCTATGAAGGCTATGAAGATGGCTTTCTTTTGGTCCCGAAATTTTTTTTTATAACTGACAGAGTAAGAAAATCATGTCCATTGGTGACCGCCCAGCCCGAATACTACATTGCGATTTCGGGTAGACATTTTGTGCCAGGATTTCCAGGCGTGCCAGGACCACTCTGGCAAAGGCCTTTCCCACAATATCTTTTAGGTTACAACTTTTATATCTTCACATTTAGCAAAAGCAATTTATAACGCATGGCCTAATTCATTGAAATGGACAAAGCACTGTAAACGTTGTTTTATATGTCACTAACCATAGCTAACTGATATTATTTTTTGTCGCTTTAACTCTAAACATTTCAAACTCTGGCAGACGCTTAGATGAAATGCTCCAAAATTTTTATGATTTATAGTATGTCTTCCTCTGAGAAATTTTAACATAATATAATGCCCATCCAATCAAAACATAAAGACTTTATTTGTGGTATTTAATACTTATATATAATCTAATTTTTTTTTCTTGGTTAGTCTCTTTCAGGCAGCATTATGGTTCTAAGGCGAACTCAAAACAACTGGGCAATGTCTATGACAACCACTGTTACAAGACAGCATAGCAACTAGCACACGTCATCAACCGCTGACTTGCAATCAGCAGTGTCCCGAAAGCAACCCCCACCTCAACCTATAGGGTAAAAATTCCCTACCGGCTGAAGGAAACCGAACCCACGCAGACCGCCAATCCTAAAGACCAGAAAACCGAACCAGAGCCATGGCCGTGACGGGGCTCTTCAAAGCCCAGCTCGCGGCGATTGTGCTTGTGCTGCTCTTGTTACGGGCCAGCGACTGTTCAGTCACCACCACCCCGTGTAAGCTGGCCGTGCAGCTGGGCGATACAGCCGAGTTCAAGTGCAGCTTCAATGGAAACACCACCGAGGTGCCGACACTGCTGTGGTCCGCTGACTACGTCATCACCGACGAGGTCCAGTACTTCAACTCCAGTGGAAGGTTCCGGGCGGTAAACGGGACCCTGACCATCCTCAGTGTGACGCACGAGGACGCCGGGATCTACCGGTGCACCAAGAACGCCAACAGCAGCGCTACCGTGACCCTGTTTGTTTACGTCATGCCCGACTATGTCAGGGAGGGTGCCATCATCGGCTTCATTTGTGTTTTCATGTTCATCGTCTTAGTCACGTCTGTCTGCGTCAGCGAACGGAGGGAGCGAGCGGCCAGGCGCAAGGCCCGGAGAGAAAATTTCAAGAAACACTGTCTGGACTCTATCTAATCCAGCGCCACTCACCCTTTTGTTTACACTCGCCATTTTAAAAAAAAAAAAAAGATAATCATTAAGGGGTTTTTCTTTAGATGTCTCACAACCTTGATGGCAAAAAGAAAACACAAGTACCAACCAAGACAATGTTAACTTAACCTGCCGGATAAAACCTAGATTTTTTTTTTAAATCGGTGATTTGTGTAGTACATGACTTTAGACTTTAGAGGGATATTTCAGGAAGGTTAAATTGATGGTGTATGTTTTTTTTTCTTCTTTTTTGCCCCCCAATTGTAATTAGAATTCTTTATATTTCTTTAAAAAAAAAAGAAATTCATTTGAATGTCTTAAATGGGTATGCATGAGATTTTAACATTACAGCTCAGTCAAGTTGGTAGCCAATGATTTATTTGGTCACTTGAACAAACCACCCCTATCTCTACTTTCCAACCCCGAGTTAATCTCTGCTTGCAATCCCACCTGTATCTTCTCTACATTGCTACCCTATGTCAATAGTAAATACTTTCTTTAGCAATTCTCACCCTCAACAATCATTCTATACCTGCAATCCCAAATTACTTCACTATTTAGCCAGGCTGCTTGCTATTTAGTTACCCACCTTCTTATAGCTTTGCTGCTTGGTGTGTGTGTATCCCATAACCTCGTGGTCGTAGGGGGTTCCAATGTTTCCATTAGAACTTTCTCGGAGCTTGATAGATCTTGGTGGCGCCCATCTCCTCTTCAGGTCAGCTGAGGACTTTTTAGCAATAGTCATTTATCAACCTTTTATTGTGGCTTTAACGGGGGCTAGATCCCACGCCCCTCAGCTTGTGAGGCGAGCGCGCTATTGACTTTGCTATCAAGCGTTATATATTTATACTAATCTAAAAATTCATTAAAACAAAGAATAATAAATCTTAGAAATAATTAGAAGAAAGAGACAAGGGTTGTTTTTTTTTTAAAAAGAAAATATGTTTGACTATTTCTTAGCTTTAGCCTCGATCTTGTTTCATCAGTTTCTCTCTATTTTACCTGCACAAAGTCAACAATACCTCTATCAATCAAAACATCTGTAAAACACATTTATAAAACACACCAGTGATACACATCTGTAATACACATTTGTATTTCGTTTAATAATCTGTATGACACACATCTGTATGACACACATCTGTATGACCATTGGCGTAGGTAGAGGGGGGCGGTGGGGGAGGTCCGCCCCGGGCGGCACAGATTTTAAGGGCGGCATATTTTGGCAGTTAAAAAGTACAGCCATTTTCAAAAATTTTTTGAAGAGGTAAAATAATGGTGAAACAAAAAATATTTATAATTTCGAGTCTTAATTAACGGGTCACACAACATTTGTTTTATTGGTTGTTATAACTAACGCAACTTCGATAAAAAAAATTAATTCGCTCAAAAAGGTATCGATTTGTTTGGAAAATCAATCGGTATACTGCGGTGAAGTGTTTTTGTTTTGATACAACTGTTACAGTTGTATCAAAACAAAAACACTTCACCGCAGTTTTTGCGTGGAATTTCCACATGCGCAGATTGATTCGCGAACTTGCAAAATGTTTCATTTTTCATAATAGTATTGTAAGGGAAGGGAATTATTAAATTTATTTCGTTTTTATTGCATTAAAGTAAAATAAATTAAAATATGGTTATTTATTAAAATGTTACGCCAATCCAATTAAAGTAATGTGTAAATAATGTTAATTATGACCAGAATGTGAAAATATTTAAATTTCTCCGTTAATTAACACCTTCATAGGCATACATAATTAAAATTGAAATCTGAAGAAGTAACTAGTAAAACAAGATCAAATGCTGGAATTCTACTTCATTCTATTCAAAATTTTTCTTTTATACGTTTGTTGTTTTTTTTTTTGTTGGTTTTTTTCCTGTTTTTTTAAAAATTAATGTAAACCCATTTTATGGAACAAAGTGATATGCAAATACAAAACGCTGTTATATCAGCCAAAACCATTTGTGAAGAAATATGAGTGTTGAAATTTTAGAAGACGTGGTTATATCTTTAGAACAAGAAGTGCAACGGGAATTGTTTTTATCAATGGATATAATTTAAAAGAAAATAAAAGAACGCTTTGATTGGGTGCATAACCTTGTTAGAAAATATTCATATATAATACCATATAATACCATCTAACCTACTAAATGAAGAATTTGCACATCAAATAAATTACTGGTTTGACAGTGGTAAAGAAAAGTTCAATATTGAAAGAAAAAAGATCCCGTTTTTATATCTGAATCTACACTACTAAAGAGACGATACATTCGAAAATCGAGGGGAAAGACCTTTTTATCTAGTAAAATGTATTCAACGATATAGATTGGAAACTTATGTATACAACAGAAAAAGTGTAATTTTGCTAAGAATTTTCTAAACAATGGCTATCAGTGTTGCTAAAGGAGCTTCTCCAAACTGAATTGATAAAAAAATGTCTTCGTTCCACAATGAGTGATTTAAGACCATAAGATCTTACAATATTGACCATAGAACAAGATATAACAAATAATTTAAATTTTGACAGCATAATACAAGCTATGAAAGTTAATAAAGTAAATGTATAAAAATACGTCTACAAACTAATGTAAACAATTTCTTTGTAAAAAAAATAATTTATCTATTAATGCACACTAAAAGCATATTAATTGGTAATATTTTTCGAATGTGTTGCTTCATTGGGGGGGGGGGGGGGGGGGNGGGGTCGGCGTGGACCTGCGACTTCAGTAACTTTCTTGTGACCTTTAAAAAAAGTGTATTTATAGGTATATCATTTTATGCGGTCTCTTTAAATTATTACTGCTTACATAAATGTGGCATGCAATGGTAAAAAATTTTTACCCACCTTTACTTAGCTTCATTTACAATTATTTATTCATGTTAATTAATTTATTTTAAAAATCCATCATATGATTGACTTAATGGGTCACCCATAAATGACTTCACGCATTTTTTGCTGATTTTTACCCCCTACCCCTGGTCACTTAGACCTGTTTTTTCCATATGACGTCACAAATCTTTGGCCACCCCCCCTAATAAAACCGTATTTTCTATTTGAAAATGAGTATGTTTCAAATCAATTTTTTGTCATTTCAGTATGTCCTTAGTGTAAGGCTGCACTGTAATATCATAACACGCTTGAAGCCAAGTAAAAAGGTCATTAAATAAAGTGTCAGAAGTCAAATAATTAAGTGGAACTTTTATTAAGTTGCGCGTTTTTGATGTGACGTCACGTTTATTAAACATTCTCCCTCGTCACAAATGTTGGAATACCCCACCCCGCGTGTGACGTCATTTATGGATGGCCTCTAAAAAGGGCGGCAAATTGCTTGAAATTGAAGACTGCCCCGGGCGGCAAAAGGTCTAGCTACGCCACTGGTCTCCATTTACTGTCAGTTATTTTCTATAAATGAGATAACGTGACTAAGGGGGGGGGGGGTAACGCATTTGTGACGATGCGTGACGACGGGAAGGGGTTTGTTTAAGAAATGAGACGTCACATAAAATAACGCGAAACTTTTTATGAATGTTCCACATAAATATTTGATTGTTTTCAATTAATGTCATGACTTTTTCATGGCTTCACACGTGTTACGATATTACAGTGCAGCCTTAAACTAAATATATTCTTAAATGACAACAAACAAAAAAACTTATTTGAAACATGTTAATTTTTAATTAGAAAATATGGCTTTTAGAGGGGACGGGTCTAAAAGAATTGTGACTTCA
>MUZC01002686.1:263965-290209 GCA_002072015.1 Radix auricularia
GTGAGTGACTCAAATGTCATTAAGGCATGATTGGTATCTTTAATGTATGTAGGGAGTGATGCCACTAAGGGTTGGAAGATACCATCAAGGAATTCAGAAATGTGTTCAGTTGGACACGAACAAGCTGAGACAATGGGTCTACCAGGGTTGCCATCCTTGTGAATTTTGGGAAGCAGATAGAAAGAAGGCTTTCCCAAGTCACTGTCAAAGATATGCATCCTAGATGCTGATTTGGGGAGGGCGCATTCAGTGATCAACTCGTGAATGGTTTTCTTGACAGTGGCGTTATATTTTAAGATGAGATCCGTAGTTCTTTTATGGTAGAACTGGGTATCGTCCAGTTGTCTCTGGGCTTCGTTGATGTATAAATCCCTATCCCACACAACAACGGCTCCACCTTTGTCTGCCGGTTTGATGACAATATCTTTCCGGCTGCGTAATAGAGATAAAGCCTTTAACTCAACTTTGGACAGGTTAGAATGACGGAGTCGGGGTAACAGAAGGTTTTTTATTTCATTCTCGGTGCTCTTGATGTACAGGTCCAGAGCCTTGGATTGACCAGGCGGTGGAGTCCATGTGGATTTTCTTTGTTTATGAAATGGGAACAATTCATCTTCGGGAGGGGTGTTGCTATTCCCGGCAAAATGGAACTGAAGTCTGAGAGCACGGAAAAAAACGCTGAGAGTCACTTTGAAGTTGGAAACGGTCACATGATTGTGTAAGGGGAATGAATTTAAGTCCTTTAGAGAGAAGAGATCTTTCATCCTCTGAGAGAGGTAAATCTGGGGGTATACAAACGACCAAATTCTTGTTGGTGGTGGTCTGTATAGGTGTAGGTTTAGGACAAGGTTTTAGTTTACTCAGTTTCTTCTTTTTGTGGGTTGACAGGAAAAGATAAAGGTCACGGCTGAGTTGGTGGATTATGAATCTAATGATATTAAAAGCCAGGTGGTGGTCACGTAACTTAGAAAGTATGCTGTCTTCAAGGTGGTAGATTAGGGTGCTGAGATAAGCGATATACCGTTTGTGGGTGTGTATGAGAAGACGCATACGTTGAAAAGCAACTTTCTTCTCAAGTGATTGAAGTTTGGATATATCTTTAGAGTTAAAGGAAGCAGATGCCGGGTTAAAATTGCTAGAAAAGCCTTTGGGTACAAGGCCGAGGCGAATGCAATTAGTAAGGAAGTTGAGATGAACAGTGTAACGGGTTTTCTTGAAAAGGTTAAAGGCCAGCTCCTTGCAATCGTGGCCTAAATCAGGTGTTAGTAAACTGAAGGTAGTTAAAATGAAGGATCTCAGTTGATTCATAGTACATTTAGTAGAAGGCATGGTGATAAAGTAAAAAGATGGGCAGAAAGAGAGTTGAGTAGAATAAAAATAAATAAATAGAAATAAAAATATAGTAGATGTAAGATAAGGGGAGAAAGGTTGTGGGGAATGCCTAGACTGAAAGGTTAAAGACAATTAAAAGAAGCAGCAAAAACAGGAGATGAAAAGGGGAAACACAAAGAATTGTTACAAAATATGATAATAACAACAGGACAACCATCAAGTAGCAGTCAGGAGGTAAAAGTAGTAAACAAAATGAGGGGTAGGACTGCAGTCAGGCTTATACAAAATTCAATGGAAAAGACGTAAACAAGGTAAGGGTTAGCCTGACAGGACGTAACAAAATAGAAAGTCACGGTACCATTGCACCACATGGGATGAATATGGTCTTTTCTTTGTCCACCTAGGCGGTTGCCCCGCCCACTCTCTGCTTTCCTATATAAAATCGCTCTGTCATCTCTCTGTTTCACTTCTTTTTGGATACTTTGGATTTCTCCGCAGCTAAGTTCCTTCATTTTTCATTTTTTATTTTTATTTTTATTTTCGTTTTGTTTGTGTCTTGTATGTTCGCTGATAAAGGCTCTTTGCCGAAACTTTCGCTGTTTTGTTACGTCCTGTCAGGCTAACCCTTACCTTTTTTATTGCTGTTACAACAATTGTATTTGTAAATCCATGGTCAAATGTATAGAGCACATAGAAAAAAAAGTTAGTTTTTCACATCATTGGTTATTTTGGCATGAGACCGACAGGAGGTTTTACTAAATAAGACCAAATCAATTGTTACGAAATGTCTGTACTTTTTTAAAATTGTATTTTATTTTCAATATAACGACTTAAACTGCAAAGTAATTATTCGTGTTTAGGTTTACTCTGACATAAATGATTAAGATTAAGTTAAGTAGTGATTTAATACATCTCACCCCACCCACCCAGCACCCACCCCCTCCAGCACAATATATCCCCCTCTGCTGTTAAAGACAGCGCAGCGATGCCCTGGAGTTGACCCTAGCGGTGCGTGCTATGGCCCCAATAAAACCGTTGACCCCCGTGGCCTCGAACCTCTTCTCTCCCAGGGACGATTCTCGATCTCCGTGCTGCTAACTAAAAGTACAACTTAAAGGAAAAAAAACGAGTGAGTTCCTGTACCATAGTAGGAGACGCCTATGAAGCAGCCACAACACCACCACCCCACCTTAACCCCCTAAACCTTTGAATACACCGGAGAAGTTGTGGTGACTTACTCGACTGTGTGGTGCACAGAAGGAAGTCCGCTTACACAACACATTACACACTTTGACTACACACACAGCACAAGGGGACACGACGCACGGCAAGTGCACTTTGTTTATTATTATTATAAATATTATTATTATACATATCCTTGTTATTATTATTATTATTGTTGTTAGTTCTATAATAATAATCATTAACATTATGTTGATTGTTATCTGTGAAGAACTTTTCATTGGTCTTTAATGTGAACATTTATATGTTCAGTTGTTCTGACTTAGGAGTGACCTCAACAAGTTTCTATGTGACTATGTGAGTCTTAGACTAATAGATGTCGAAATTGGACTAACGATATAATAATATGTATTATATTTAGACCAATTGTGTCGTATATTGAATAAGTGTGTCACACTTTGTTACGCTTGGAATAACTGGGTCACATGTTGAAAAACTATGCCATATTAGTCATACTCTGACGGATTGTCATAATTACTATAGAACATAAGTTATAAGCTTAATTTCAGAATTTGATATCTCACCGCCTATTGTAACAAAACAAAAGAAATAAATAAATATTTAAAAATAAATGAATAAAAAAAATAATGTCAACGTGAGCATTGAACGTCAATGTTGACACGACCGTTCAACCAACTTTACCACACCCATGTAAGTCGCTAGAGCTAAAGCTGGTGTATATGTAAACATGGAGTTAGGTTTTGCGTTTATTTTTTAAATGTCACCAGTGAGTCCCGTTATTGTTTTTATCATAATTAAATGCACAGATGAAACCGTCAAGGATCGTTGGTTGTAGCATTATTTAATGGCTATCGTCCCCCCCAACCATTTCCCTCGACCATCAAGGCCCTCCACTTACGTCCTGAACTTTACCCAGAAGCGTCACTAGGGTTGGTGTCGCTCGGGGTGGTAGCTCATGGTGTCACCCCTTCACGACTTACTCCATAGAACTCATCCGAACCTTCCAGTGCCAAATAACGTTAACATAGAAAATTTTACATTTGGTGTCACCCCTTGTGATGGTGTCACCCGGGACGGCCCGCCCCCACCGCACCCCCAAGTTACGCCACGGCCTTTACCTACACACCTAGTATCACTTTACCACTCAACTCACAACCATTATTTACTGTTTGACTTACCCTTTGTAACTGTAACATTGGTTTGATATTTGAAAGCAATGCACATGTATATCTTTTTGGGAGGTTTCGGTTTAGAGTTGGGGGAGGAGGAAGGAAAACGTAGCCTCGATTATTCAGGTTCGTTAAATACTGATTTCATTTGATAGCGAAATTGCGCCCAATTATCCCCCTTGCATAAACAATAACAGAAGGTCATGCAATGTAAGTGTAATTATATTTTTAGGAAGCCAGTAAATAATCTCTATATTGTTATGAGATTACAAATTGTGTCATCTTTTGGAACGCAAGCAGAGCTGTCTTCGCATGGAGACTGTAGTCTATGTGTGAATTCTGGGATATTATATAAATGCGTTGAGTTGTGATAGGGGGGAAAAAAGTATATAAGTATAACATTGAGTATAAAGAGGTGTGGGCGAGGGGAAAAATACTGTATCACGGCTGGGGGCTAAATGGGTTTTAAGAATACAAAGTTCACTTGTGGTTCTGTTTATTAGGAATCATTATCAATCACCAACATCGCGTCTGCGGTTGTTTTTATAATTGTGGTTGTTTAAACTTCGACAAGTCATGGAACTGCCAACAACTACCAGGGGCAGTAACTCTATGACCCATGATACTTGGCGTGCAGCACGAATTTGACAAGACTGGAACATACAAGAAGCAGCGCGTGATCCGGGAATTAGTAGTTGAGGCCAGGCAGGCAACTGTAGCTTTCAGTATAAATGTGTGTGTGTGTGAACGTGTATGTGTGTGTGTGTGTGTTGGCTTGTCTGTATGTGTGAGAGCGTGTGTATGAACGACTAAGAGATAGGGAGATGCGGGAGGGAGGGTGGGGAGAGAGAGAGTGACATGAGTTTCGTTTAATGTTTAATGTTAATGCAAGGCCCATAATCCATGATAGATAAATGACTAGTATGTGATAAGTTTGGGGAGTGACCTCCCATCATTAGAGGAACCACAAATCAGTTTTGTAAATTGGCCAGATGTCTGTGTTCTAAATTGGCCGACGGGTAACGAATGTTAAAAAAAGAAAGAAATATCGGACTACACAATATTAACCTTGTTTGAAGGCCGCTATCTGAGAAAGATAAAGCCCCATCTCACTGTCTAGTCCAGCGTATACGATAAAGGCCCATTACTGGGCCGGGCTAAAGATAAAGATTGGGGTCGAAAAGATAGTTCCTCAACCTAGTGTCAGTGTCGGCAAGTGTAATATTACTATAGTGTTAGTTTACCAAGGAGCTACTGTACTGTTGTATATTGTGATACTTGGATCAATGTTGCTTGGTCGAATTAATGTTTCATGTGTGCAGTTAACAAAACACGCGATTGATGCTGTTATAAAATTTAACAGGTGATTTCTGATTCAAACTATATAGTCACTGGCGTAGCTAGGGATGTTTAGGGATTTTGGGGTCGGGGGGGGGGGGGCGCTTGGCTTCTTTGGGGGCCCTGCATACATGGTGGTGTCCTAATATTTAATGTAAACAAATTTGGACACTCCTCTCAAGTGGGGGACTTTAGAATTCGGAGACCCCACCCCTAGCAACGCCACTGAAGCTAGTGCATAAGATTTTTGCATGGTAAGTACAACCATGGGTGTTGCTGTATGTTCTGGATTTAAGAGAAAGGGGTAGGGATGGGAGTGCTCGCCGCTGGCATTAACATCCGGGGAGTGCCGCAAATCGAAGACTTTAAACTTTAAAGGTTAATTCAACGCTTATAAACCATAGTAGGTATATATACTCCAAGACAATCAGAGGAGCAAATATATATATTTTTTCTACTTTCATCTGGTGAAACACTTGCACATTTTATTTTGCTATACATTGATGGGTGCCATTTCCAGGCCTTGCTTCTCGTCCTTCTCCGTGGCACGCCCCTGGCAGTAGTAATAGATCTAAAGTTGAAAAAAAGATAAACAAAAATAACATTAACATTTGGTTAGTCATTTAAAAAGAGTCTCGGCTAATAGTTGAGTGTTCAAGGATGCACAAGAAATAAGCCGATAAAGTAATAAAATAACATAAAACAGAGGTTTTACAGTGGGCGGGGAAGAGACTTAAATGGTGGGCGGGATTATTGGGTGGACATTAATGATGGGCGGTGTTAGGGTGGATGGTGATATGAGGATGACGTGAAGGAGGATTGATGGCATAAGGATGGGTGCTATGTGGGGGAGCCGTGTGGGTAAAATGCGGTCTTCAAATATCCTTACACAGTAGGGTTGGTAACGATTAACTTAAATTTAATCGTTAACTTTTGAAAAATTAACTATTAATTTCATGAATTAATAGTTAATTTCGATTAAAGCCAAAAATTAAAATGTATGACTTCATTAAACTGAACACCTCAAGGGAAGCGACAAAAACAAGTAATTTACATTTTTTGTTTAATTGAGTTATTTCCCCTGTCTAATTTATTTGTGCTGAAGGTGATACCTCAGCGATGTATATGATCCCATAAAAGCGAATTGTTTACAGCAGTAAATACTGTTAACTTTTTCACCACCTTCTACTTTGCCATCCGCAGTTAGCTTAACAACAATATGTTAGCTCAACTTTTTTTTTTATATTTATAAATTTAACGATGCTGAATCTGTCATTAGTTGCCATTTTTGTAACATTTTCAAGTCTATATGTAAGTTAAAATTTTTAAAAAATATTATAAATTACTTTTTTTAATACAGTGAAAATTTTTTAAATAAATATTTTCTTAAATTTTATTCTACTTTTTGTCTATTAAAATTAATTAAAATTATTACAAATTTGTAAAGATTAATCGAGAAATTAATCGTTAATTTCGGGGGCTCTATTGCGCAGACGTTATGCATCTAAAATCCACGGCAGAGGTAGTTACCTTCATGATAGACTATCCTTAAGTACGCCCCTGATAGTAGTATTTCAACTGTGAAAGCGCTCAGATTCAACTGTATAACAAAGGAGCACACTAGTCACCAGTGGCCACATGATGTCTCCTCTCACTACATCTATAGTAGCTATTGTTATTATTATTATTATTTTCATTTTAAGTTTTAATCTTTGAAACCTTAAAACGTGTGCTTAAAAACAACAACAACAAACTATACAATTACTTTCAGATAACAGTATGTCGGCCGCGCAGAGAAAAAATGCGGGTCAAAAGTCGACCTCGCCTCAACGCCCGACTCCGTCAAAGTCCGGCACCTCACAGCCGGGGGAGCGGAGGGTCATCCTCACCAACAGCGCCTTGACCGCCTCGGGCCTGGCGCTGACCTTCTACGTCCTCTACTACGTCACGCCTTTCCCCCTCCCTCCCCTCCCTCCCCTCCCAACCCTGCTCGACCGGCTCGTCTTCACGCTGCGTCTCCAGAGCTTCTCGTGTCTGACCCTGATCGGCGGCATACAGTACGTGTCGCTGACGAGGCTCTTCACCACGGCGATCGACCCCATCCAAGGTCAAGGCGAGCACCACGTGGCCGTGGGCGTCAGGTACCTGACCAACACCGTGGAGCAGCTGATCGTCAGCTCCGAATGGCCAGCTGATACTGACCACCTTCCTGGACGAGGCCCAGATGAGGGCCGTTCCGATCCTGGTGCTGTTCTTTGTCTTCGGCCGCGTGGCTTTCTTCTTCGGGTACAGGGCCTCGTACTTGAAGAGGACCGTGGGCTTCGTGGCGACCTTCGGCGCCAGCTGGGCTGTGTGGGCTGTGGTCCTGTTCAAGGTCATCTCGAGTCTGCTGCAGTGAACTAATGACCAATCGTGTACTCCATTTCTTCCACGAGGCTTTTATTTCATTTTTCAATGTTCAAATTGTTTGTATTTGATCCTGAATAAAATAACAATTGCTCAGTGTTGATCAAAATCATTTGTTGACCAATATTTCCTGTCTGCTTTTCCTCAAACTTCCTTATTTTATGTTTTGTTTTTAATATTGTTTGTCGAATGATGCAATTAATAGCTAATCAATACGTGCTCTAAGTAACCAAAAAGAAAGGGAATATAGTTGTCAATTAATTTAATCAACTGTTCCCATCGCTAGTTAGAAGACAGTTTTTATTCCTATGACAATATAGATGACAATATCTAGTATAGTAGACCTGTAAAATACAATGTGTCTATTCCTGTGGCCATGTAGAAGACAATGTCTATTCTTGTGGTCATGTTAAAGACAATATCTACTCTTGTGCCCATGTAAAAGACATTGTCCATTTTTTGTGGCCATTTAGAAGACAATTTCTATTCTAGTAGCCATGTAAAAGACAATTTCTATTCTTGTGGCAATGTAAATGACAATGTCTATTCTTGTCGCCATGTAAAAGACAATGTCTATTATGTGGCCATTTAAGAAAACAATGTCTATTCTTGCGGCCATGTAAAAGACAATATCTATTATTGTGGCCATGTAAAAGACAATGTCTATTCTTGTGGCAATGTAAAAGACAATGTCTATTCTTGTGGCAATGTAAAAGACAATGTCTATTCTTGTGGCCATGTAAAAGACAATGTCTATTCTTGTGGCAATGTAAAAGACAATGTCTATTCTTGTGGCAATGTAAAAGACAATGTCTATTCTAGTGGTCATGTAGAAGATAATGCCTATTCTTAAAGACAACATCTATTCTAGTGAATGTGTAGAGAACAATGTCTATTCTAGTGACTGTGTAGAGAATAATGTCTATTCTAGTGAATGTGTAGAGAACAATGCCTATTCTAGTGACTGTATAGAGAATAATGTCTATTCTAGTGACTGTGTAGAGAACAATGTCTATTCTAGTGACTGTATAGAGAATAATGTCTATTCTAGTGACTGTGTAGAGAACAATGTCTATTCTAGTTACTGCGTAGAGAACAATGTCTAATCTAGTGACTGTGTAGAGAATAATGTCTATTCTAGTGACTGTGTAGAGAACAATGTCTATTCTAGTGACTGTATAGAGAATAATGTCTATTCTAGTGACTGTGTAGAGAACAATGTCTATTCTATTACTGTGTAGAGAACAATGTCTAATCTAGTGACTGTGTAGAGAACAATGTCTATTCTAGTGACTGTGTAGAGAACAATGTCTATTCTAGTGACTGTGTAGAGAACAATGCAGCAAGAAACAAGTCTCAAGGAACATGAACTATGAACCATGTTTTTCATTAAGAAAATTAATAGAATTAAGAACTAAACAAACACACACACAACAAATAAAACTATTTCGAATGTTGTTTTAATCAGTTTATCATTTGTAACCATTTGAACCAATGTAAACTTGGGATTTCCGTTGGTTAAAATTTCCCGTACATTTTGGTTTACTCGGAATATATATCTACATGTACAAGAAACGCGATATTCGACGGCCATTACTTAAGATTCAACCTTCGACCTTTGACATAACCCATAACCTCCTTGTACCTACCTCAAAACCTAAACACAGTTCGTTCTAAGACCTGAATTCAGACCTACTTTGATTGCTACTCCAGGTAACTCTTTAGTCAACTTATAGCGATAAGTTGAATCTGAATGTAGTGTTACACAATTGATGTGCACACTACTCGTGTGTACGGTACGCACTCAAGTGTGCGTTAAGCTGGACTTACCGGCCGGTGATCGGGTACGCATTGCTGTTTTGGAACCAGTGTGACTGACGCCCAAGATCACGTGATTAGTCTTACGTTTACACTGATTTGTTTTAAAGGCATGCAGAGAGATTATCAGAGAACTAAATGGCGTCGTGGAAACTGACGGCGATGACGTCATCGGTTTAATTAATTATGGTATGTACATCTTGCAACTTTACATTTTAAAAACGTCATGCTGTATTATTGACATTATTAGACTTCTGCTGTAGTTTATTATAATTATATATAGAGATGTTCCAGGTCACATCATGATGTCAATATAGTTAAATTCGAGACAATGATTTTCCTTACATATTTATAACACTGATATTTAATTGTGTTTACATTTTTAACCGTTTTCGTTTGCCGATATGTTGTTATTATCTTTAAAAAAAATAATGGAAATAAATTCTATTAAAACATGAAGCATCATTTAATGGCCGATATTAATACTGTGAAGATCCGTGGTTGTTCTATGTTTAACTATCCTTATCTACTCTCACTGTTATTCTGTTCTTCACACATTTGGTTAATTATTCTTAAAACACTGAACACCAAGGCAGAATGTACAATTAATTACTTTTAATCACTTAATTTCTGTACATTCATTATTCGTACATCTCTCTAACACTTGCGTCTATCTACCTATACATCCTACCTCCTAACTCGTTCTCTCTGCCTCTTCTCCGACATGTGAGTCTCAGTCCGAGCGTTCGTCCATTCCAGGCTCCGCCCCCAGACTCCCAACCCCAACCGTCCGAAAGTCAACTGTCAATCATCTTGTACCACCCCTAGGTAAGACGGGGTGGGTTGGTTTGACGTAACCCGCAATGGTCACTAATCCCCCATTTCCGCTGCTCTGACCCGTTCTCAATTGTCGGCTCCTTTCATCTACCCTACAGCTCCCGTCTTCAAAGCCTCGTTCGCAGTTCCTATGTCCTTTGATTCCCAAGTTCGCACCTCTGGTCATCTGGACTCGCCGTTAGTCCAGCGGCACCTCAAAGGCCAAACATATTCTGGCGCTCTAACCGCCCTAAATTCCTCACAATACACAATTAAGTCCCCTTTTAGTCTAAGTGCAGTGACGACGTACACATATTGGTATAGATCCACATTCCCCTGTTGTTATAGTTCCACATTCTCTTGTTGTTATAGTTCCACATTCTACTGTTGTTATAGTTCCACATTCTCCTGTTGTTATAGTTTCACATTCTACTATTGTTATAGCTCCACATTCTCTTGTTCAAATAGCTCAACTTTCTCCTGTTGCTACAGTTCCACATTATCCTGTTGTTATAGTTCCACATTCACCTGTTGTTATAGTTCCACATTCTCCTGTTGTTATAGTTCCACATTCTCCTGTTGTTACAGTTCCACATTCACCTGTTGTTATAGTTCCACATTCTCTTGTTTTAATAGCTCCTAATTATCATATTGTTATAGTTTCACGTTCTCCTATTGTTACAGTTTCACATCCTTCTGTTTTAGTATCACATTCTCATGTCATAGCTCCTTCAAAAGATAGCTTGACATCTCTTGTCATATATTTATCTCTAAAACTAACACACGCTTAGAGTATTGTTTTGCCCTTCTAGCTTGTCTTCCCTGTGTATTAATTATTCTTGCTTTTCACCCCCCCCCCCTATAAATAAACTCCATTATTTATCCTACTTAAGTTCAGCAAAACACTGAATGTCCTCAAGTCCCAGAAATCTCATATCCGTTTAACAGATCTAAACATTCAGGACACAACCACTTTCTCTGAAACAGTTCAGTTTTCCTGAAAAAGAAAATGCACAGTCAGCATATTCCGTTTTACACAATTTTTTAGGCGTGAACTGCAATCATTAACAAGAATATACAACTTCCATAATTGTTGTACTGCTGTTATAGTTAATGTTGGACATTTGTGGTCCAAGAAATTATATCTGTTTTTCTTTTTCTTAGGTCACGTACGTTGGTGGGGTTAAGTTTTATCAGATAGATCTTTAAAAGGGTGTTTTTGTTTTGTTTTGGTAGTGAGGTGTGACATATTGATAAGTATTGTTTTACTATATAAAGATAAGCTCTAAGGTTAGGTTGATGTTAAAATTTGGGCTGTAAAGTTATAGGTTTAAATTTAAGCTTTAGTCAGCTAATACAGGTGCACTGAAAATAATCACATAGAGTAATTCCCTATAGGTATAAATTTGTTAAAGACTATTTATTACCTTATGTTCAATTGTTGCTGGGAAAAAAAATGAACCAGAATTTTAACCCATTTCGGAATTTAAGTACATTACTAGCAGTCATGATTTGTCGAATAAATTGAGTTTTTAAAAGAAGTTTACCTAATGGCTGCATATTATTTTGTTAGATGAGTATCTAATTGTGGTGGTAATCGTCTAACCATCATCGATACAAGGTCACGGAAAATTGAACGATCTAATTATACTTATTGTAATTATATGAGAACAAAATATTGAACAATTATATTGGGGAGATGAGATCATCTTTGCTGCATAGATCATCTGGGGTTCGGATAAGGACATACGCGTCATATGAATTCCCTATTTTTCAGTGCATTGGCGGGGAGGGGGTTGAGGGGGGGGACTGGAAGAACCAATTTCATACACAACTAAATTTATTGCTGGTCAGGCTTTACAGACGTTAAGTCTTGTTGATTCTTGTTTTAGTTTTGTTTTGGAACAGTCGAAGGGCGCATTCAATTAAATCAACGGCCTGCTTCATGCTTGAGCGAGGTTGCCTTTTGATATAGTCAATAGAGACTAACAGAATATGAAAAGGACTTTAAATCTGTTTTTTTAGTAGAGTCAAGGATTGCGTTGCAATATTTTCTTTTGTTTGTCATGTCATATGGCAGATAACACCAAGACCAACCGGAGTGTCAAACAAAGGTGATTTGACCCTGACCTCAATAGCCAAACTACAAACATATAGCCTACACCATATAATAAAATACAAAGAGAAAAGCAGCTGTATCTGACACAATGACCTGTAAAAATTGTATTTCATATTCCGCCGTGTTTCTCATTTTGAAAGCATCGTATTTCAATCGCCAAGGATGAATAAGAATTTATAGTTTTAATCTTCTTTGAATTCCTGAAATTTGTGTTCAATACTGACAATTATACTGTTTGAATTAATAAGTTAAATATGATTTCATAATTTTATTTAGGCTGTGGTTACACTGCAAGCGAATTCGTCAATCTAATATAGGTATACACCAATGCGCATCTGAAACCTCTTAAAAACAAATGCAATAACATATAGTGCGTGGTTACTTTGGCATAATCCAGTATACGCGCGAATATTTTGATTTTTAAAGCGCATATAAACGAAAGCAGGCGATGTCTATATAAACACACACACAATGGGTGTTTAAATAGCTATAAGGATAAAGGTTAAAATTTGTTGTCAAGACTAACAATGAAATTCGCGCGATATCAGCTGAAGCAATCGCTTGCAGTTTAACCACCCTCAAAATTACTTTTCAGATGCGCGTTCGCGCGTATACTAAATTAGCGAATTCGCGTGCAGTGTAACCACGACCACAGCCTTAATCATTGATACTCGGAGCTATTTTTCAATTTCAATATTAATATTAAAAATAAAATGAGTCAAAATTAAAAAAAAACAAAAAAACAAATAATGAAATAAACTCACAAAGGCCATTTATAGCAATGTTACGCTTTCAGCCTCAATTTTCTGATTTTTAAAAACTTTTATAAAACAACAGATGCGTGGACTTGGAGCTCACGTGGTCGAACACATGGAGAGACTGATGACAGCCGAACGACACCACAGCTTGAAGAATGCCTCGCTCCCAGCCAATAGAGAGACACATCATAGCCAGACACAACTACAGGGCCGGGGGAGTTCTGGTGGTCGCCTACGTGGCGCTCTATTTCGCCATACCCCTACCCCTACCGCCCCTTCCGGGGCTGATTGACCGACTCGTCTTCACGCTCCGCCTCCAGAGCTTCTCGTGCCTCACCCTGATTGGCGGCATCCTCGACGTGGCCTTGACCCGCTACAACACCATCGCGGTCGACCCCATCAACGGCCGCGGGGAGCACCATGTCGCCGTCGGGGTGCGATACGTGACCAACACCCTGGAGCAGTTCGTCGTCAGCTGCGTCGGACAGTTAGTGCTGACCACTTACCTGACCGAGCCCCAGATGAAGGCGATCCCGATCCTGGTTCTGTTCTTCGTCCTGGGTCGCGTGACGTTCTACTACGGTTACAAGATCTCGTACCTCCACAGGGCCTTCGGCTTCAGCGCCACGTTTGGGGCCAGCCTCGCCGTGTGGGTTGTGGTCATCTTCTACGTCATTTCCGATCTCTTCTCCTGACACCAGACCAGTCCAAGCTCTTGCAGCAGAACTCGGTGATTCCAGTGGAGACGGCTTGGAGATAAATTGTGATAACATGTGTAGTGACTAAAATCTCGATAGATCTTTTAAAAATTTATTTGATTATTAAAGAGTCTTTACGTGTTTGCAGCAATTATTGAGCATTTAATCATTAAGTTAGATTATTTAGCCCGTGTCCGCTGTGTAAGTACGTACATCATGTAAGGAAGAATACAATTAATGTCAACTATAGTGTGGATCATGCTCATAATGTATTAACAAATACCGACCTAATGCTAATCAGTGTAAATGATTACCTTTTATGTCTACCAGTGTAAATAATGTGTCTATCTGCGTGTATATCATTGGTGAAAGTTAATATCTTTTTTTGATAAAGTGTAAATCTAAATTACAAATTAAATTTGCCTTTTTTCTGATGCTTTACAAAATGGAAATGAAAGTTACTGAATCCATTAACCATTTAGAATGGTGGAAACTTAATAAACACCGATATCTGATAATGATAATGGCATTCCTTGCAAAGAACTTTTTGTGCATACCAGTTACGTCAGTTCTATGTCAATGATAGCTCAGCTCTAGAAATTATAATGTCAATTAGACCCGCTCATCACTTGAACCAAACAGTGTCAACACACTTTTCTTTTTGCGTAGTTATTTAAAAGTTGACAATAAAGGACAGCATCCCGGAGTTATTTAGATTTTCAACAAGAATATTTAAAAAGTGTTACTTAGGGCATCATAAATTTTAATTTTTGCCTTGAATCGAAGTGAACTATTAATTTATCGTTAATTTTTAAAAAATTAACGATTAAATTTAGATTATAAATCTTGACTCAGTCGGTCTGGAATGCCGTTTGCAGCCTTGACGGTTTACGTTACAAGGATTAGTATTATGCAAATTAAATTTCATGTGCGTATGTAGACATTCATTCGAGATTCCCCTTCTGCCCGTACGTGTCCATACGCAAACTTCCGTTAATTAAAGATCTCCCCGCACACTCCTTGCGTACGTAATAAAGCCCCCTTAGCCCCTAGCAAATTTCGCAAAGATTGGGCCGTATATAAAAATGGCTCACTTAGTACTACATCGTGAACGTTGTCGACTTGTCGATCGTTACTGTTACGAGTAAAATTTAGATATAAAATGTGCTTTACTTTTGGACATTATCATTTGGGTGTCCATGTTCAGTAGTTTGAAATGTGAATCATCCTATGTAGACTATCTTCTTTCAAGGACTATCCATTGTAGCCAAAACCATTCACGGGTTTTACTAACAACTTCCTAGACAAAGTTTATTGCCAATAAGAAAAATAAAATATTTTTTACACAGATTATATTAGATAAATCGAAAGAGTATTTAAACACAATTTCCAATAATGAATTTCCATTTTTTTTTCAAGGAAAATTTTCAAGATTACATTAAATTTAATTTCAAATCAGTAATTCTGACAGTAAACAAAATATGACGTCATATCCCCTCACGCTACATTTCACAAAAAATGTGTCAAGATAACGCAACAATCTAACATTTGTATTCACAAAGATGGAAAAACCCACTAGCTATCATTCTAGAATAGTCTACATTTTGGGTTGGGGGGGGGGGCGAGAAAATTAATAAAAGTGTGTATCCGCTCATAAGCCAACTCCAAAAATAATAGAAGAGCGTAAACAAAATGGTACACATTTTTTAAAAACTACAAGCTACATCGGTTCTAGTCACTATGATTGTTTACTTTGTACTACCTATCTTTGTCTTTGTGCTCTTTTTGTTACGCTAGAGTTACGGTATTTTTTGTTTTTGTTTGCTAAACAATGGCAAAAGAGCGTACATTAAAATTCTTTGTTGAAAACAAAATTTGTACTACAATATATTTAAAAAATTCACAAAAATAAATAAAATGAATAAATAAGGTAAGCGCAAATGTTGAAAAATATTTTATAAATTCTAGTAGACCTATCGAATCTTTTAGAATGTACAAAAGTACCTTGATGATCTACAATTACAACACGGATATTCAATGTCAAATGTTTAATGCAGAAATCTCCCATGACCCGCTCGTAAGCAGACTCCCTTGCCCTAACCTTTTTCCCCTATATTTTGTCTGAAAAAGGTCGGATTTAGAATGAGGATATACGGTAATAATTATTATTTTTGTGTAGGGGTGAAACTGGTAAAGCATTATAGATATGATAAACTCCTCTTTTAAAAAACAACAACAAAGAACTAAGGTTTACAGCGTTTTCAATCTTTTCTTCGTCGAGGAAAAAAATAATAAAAATCCCAATTCTCTATCTTTATGTACAGTAGTTAAACAGGCAACGCCATTCGCAAATCATTTGAGATAGTTTTCAAAATAATTAAACAAGTTCTGAGATGATTATGGGTGGGGGGGGGGGCGTCTATAAAGACCGTCAAGCTATTTTTTTACCATTGAAACCCACCTGTAACAAATGTCGCCTTCCTCTCCCCCCAAAAAGTAGGTCACACTGTCGAACGAAAATATGACGTTCCACATAGTCGGACACCCCCTACTGTTACACTTTCTTACACCCCCACCTCCCTTTGGAGCGTGACATGCTTTATGGACGGCCCCTTAGGACTTTATTTACCAAATCAGTTTTAAGACATTTCGTGAATTTGTGGTCTTTCTAAAATTATTACAAATTGTGAAAATTGTATCGTAATTAATTTTTTGTTTGTTTCACAACATAGATTATTCAAAGAAAAACACATTTAAAAAAAAAGGGCATTTATTATTTCCTCGTTAATTAAGTAATGACACGAAGCTTGATGTGAAATATAAATCCACTCAAATATTATGCATATTAGGATATTATTGAGCAAAGATCATCAATTCATGACGCACGCAATCATCCAACAATCAACCCACAAAGCACCACGCGTCTCACATCACTATTCCATTCATCACCGCTGCCTTCAAGTAAATCAACACACGAACCTTATAAAACTGTATATATTTGTTCAATAACCGCATCTCACATCATTATTCCATTCATCACCGCTGCCTTCAAGTAAGTCAACACACGAACCTTATAGGACTGTATATACTTGTTCAATAACCGCATCACCGGGATATCATACTTTCAGTTTACGACAAGATTCATCATCACAATCGTGGACTAAACCTTTAATAACACACAGAAGAGATTCTCAACAGGATACCCCTCCCCACCCCACTTTTTTCCAAATCCAAATTTCCTAACTAAACTTTTTTTTCATAAAAATAATGGAATGCAATTTCTCATAGATTAGATTATTCAATACATCTTCACAAATATTACACAATACCATTTCACATGGGTTATACAAAGCCAACTTCACATAGGTTATATATCAGACGTTTACCCCACACAAGTGATAAGGACATATTTTAACACAGTAAATAGGAACTTAAAAATGCACTTCTAGTATTACTCATATGCTTCTAAACATGGGAATCACTTATTTCATACTGACTATAATTTTCTTAGTTTTTTTTTCCTCCTTTGACAATCTGATTTTTAAAAAAAAACAGCTAACTGGCCAGTTGTTTTATAAACGTAATACTGTCATTATCATCTTTATGGTATGCATGATTGTCATCATGTTTCAGTTTTAGGTAGACATCACTTTTATAAGGTTCTTTAACATTCGTAACACTGTCATAGACCCCCTTTAAGCATGTATTGCTGCCATAAACGTCCTTCACAGGTGTCTGATCCTCAAAATGACCTTTGACTCCGGTATGGCTGGTGATCGACTGAACAGCATGACCTGCACTGAAAGGAGACACTGCCTCAGAGACGACCAGCTCGAGTTCAGCCCCGTTTCTAGATCCTCTCCCACCTCGTTTGCTTTGCTCCCCAACGTGCACGCTCCTGCACCATCCATCCCTGGCCGCCCTGGCATCCGCCGACGCCCTCCGTTCAACCCCGCACAGTGGCGGCTTAGCGAGGTTGATTTCCTTATATTCATGCGCGGTCTGTACGCTGCCCCTTTGTCGTATTTTCTTGGATGGAGAATTGTTGACTTTCATGAAGCATTTCCTGGGTTTCAGATATCCATCCCCATCTACCACGCCCAAAGTCTCCGGATCTGTAGGGACCGCGTTTCTTTGGCCAGGCATTGTCAGGGGGGTCTCCTCCTCTGTCCAGCTGTCCGATTCTTCCGTCGTGTCGTTGTAACAAATGTTTCTTTCTGTTACAGAGGCGTGTACACTCTGGCGTGGAGGCAGGCGAGGCGGGGGCCGCGCAGGGGCGTCTGACGCCTCATACAAACCCAGGGGAGGACAACTGTGGTAAAACTTGTGGTAGTAGTAGCTGTACAGATCGCTGCCGTGACGGTAGATGAACACACACAGCCCGATCACTACTGGTAGGATGACGAGGGCCAGAGTCGCGGCCGTGATGTAGTACACGGGGACAAAGGGGTTGGGGCCCGTGGGCCGCTTTTTATTGGTCTCCAAAACAAATAGGGCCAGGGTGACCTTCACGCAGTCGTCTGGGCCTGACTGGACGGAACAAGAGCATATGAACCAAGGGTGTGTCAAGTTCACCTGGATTCTGAAACTCACGTAATTATTCGGACTGAACTCTTCCAGAGCCAAGCCGTTCGTCGAGTTACATCTCACGGTGCATTTTGTGGTAAATTTAAGATCGCCTGTAGCATTACAATTAAAAAGCGTGTCGTCACCGCCTTTGATTTCAGTTCTTTTGAGGAAAATTTCTAATTTGTCATCGCTTTTGATGAACTTAGCGTCAAATCCTCGGCAGACGGATGTGCTTCTTTTCACGAGGAACATCTTTGACTTACTTCCCGTGTTTGACCCTGTAGCGGCACCGGGTGATTCGTTGGAACCATTTGGGTTGTAGAGTTTTGATGGCGCCATACCCCTTACACGAGGTCCACCTCCAGTAGAAGACACACAAATCCTGCACGCGCCTACAAAATCAGACTGACCGGTGTGTATGTTCCATCCATGACAGATAACCCACCGACTGTGATCATTCTGTGTCACTTTTCTAATGGTCAAGGAGCTCTGAAGCCGGGATTCCGTGGATGTGTCCTTGACTTCATAACGACCAGGGTCAAGGTCTAAGCAGGTCGAATGGATAGAATCGCAGAGGGTGGTGGTCACTCCGGGGTCAGGGGTCACGAGATCGGGGTCAGAACTGCTGTTGGTGATGTCCCATCTGAGGCTACTGTAGGAGCTTTGAAATAGAAAGAGACATGCGACGTAACGACACGCGATAATTCTATTTTATAGAGTCAAGCAACAGAAAAAACGTAATAGCAGTACATACCACTCGTAGCATTAGTCATCTACGCTCTTTATTTATCCTATATTGTTTTTTGTTTTTTTACAATCAATAGTAAAAGCAAAACTCTGTCGATCCACCAAATACGCTAATGCAGTGGTTCCCAAACTTTTTATATTTTTTTTAAATATTTTTTTATTATTATTATTTTTTTTACAATCAATAGTAAAAGGAAAACTCTGTCTATCCACCAGATACGCTTATACAGTGGTTCCGAAACTTATTTTTGGGTTGCCACCAGTTTTGTATATAAGCCATGTTACCCGCGACCCCCATGAAATTTAAAATAGTCGATTTCAATAAAGTTTTTACAACATACAACACATTTGCATTGTAGTGAATATTTCCTGAAAGTCGACAGCTGGAGACCCCCCCCCCCCCCGAAAGTGCGTCTATAAGACTACATACTTTAAGACATTTTGACACCTAACTGTACATAATAAACACCTTACTGTACGCCTATTCAACACCTTACCTCACATCTATAACCAATTCACTGACTCACTGTAGCTGACCGTAGCTCACTAAGTCAGCTAGTGATCTGATCAGAAGTATGCGGCTATTTGATCAAAGTTATATAGTAATCTGATCAACCTCTCATAGTATAGCTGGTGTTATAGATAAATTATGATTTATCTGCCCCATTCCTTCCCAGGATGCCACACCCCAAATTACCTGCTTTTCGTGCTGCAGCTAAATGTCATCGGCTTGTCCATCTGTGCCGGGGCGCACCACTGGGGTGTGTGTCCAGAGCACTGGGATGCAAGATGACAAAGCAGCAGGACAGCGACCTTCACCCTTGCCCCATCAACAGCGAGCTGGGCCCTCGCGTGGCGGAGATCCATGTCACCATCCAGAGTCAGCCGTAGTTATCCATGTCGAGCCTCGCCGGGTCTCGCACTTATGTTGACCTAAGACTGAAACACATCGTGTAGGCTATTTGATACCGTCGTTGTTTACACGCGAGGAAACGTTTCTTATCAGACCAGGTGTGTCACAGTAGAGAAAACAAAGGTTTCTATGTGTCATGTTTCTTTATGGCTGAATGTTCTATATTTTCATTGTTGGGGCGTGAATATAGAGAAGCCGTGGCTTGGAAGATGGTTAGAATGCATAAATGAAGAGGAATTTACAAGAATCTAGATGGAAAGATGGTTGATGTGATTCAGCAAGAAGGTTGATGGGATTCAGGAAGATTATTGATGATAATCAGGAAGCTGGATGATGCCATTCAGGAAGTTGGGTGATGGGATTCAAGTAGATGGTTATTATTTTCAGGAAGATTGTTGATGGGATTCAGGAAGATGGTAAATGGGACTAAGTAAGATAGTTGTTGGGAGTTAAAAAAATGATTGATGAGATCAGGACAACTGATTTATGGGATAAAATGTTTACAAAAAGTTGACCATACATGTGTTGTTGTCGTTCGCCCATCGAAGTCGACGATGACCACTTTCATCATATTTGTATTTGTCCTATGCCAGGCCGCCACGTGTGTCCTCCGGTGGCTAATTAGCCATATTCTAGCGCGAAATTTGCGTTCGCATGTCGGACCTGACATGGATTGGATCCATTCAGGAAGGTTTTGGATACGATCCTTCCTGGAATGACGTTTTGTCTTGGCAGCCTGTTGTCTATTAGCCTCACAGAAAGCTGGGCCATTACGTATCATAGAGCACCATAGGGCTCAGTTACAGGCTCCTGCCTCCCAGGAGTCAAGACTAATGTCAAAGGCATTTAGAGCAAGTTAATTGGCATCTTTGTAGTGCTTACGTGGACCTCCAAGTGTTCTATGCCCCTCAGTGAGCTGATGGGGCATGCGCACTACATGCCCCACTCAGCGTCTTTGGCACTGCATGAAGCTAGTGTGGATGCTAGGTAGTCCTGACCTGGCTAATATGCCGGTGTCTGGAATTTTTCCTGCCATTTTATATAAGGAATATTTCTTAGGCTTTTGGCGTGGATATGGCTCAGCAACTTCTCGTAGCGCTGGCGTAAGTCCATGTTTCCCATGAATATACCAAGGTGGTGAGCACCACAGTTCTATATACTTTTAGTTGTTTGGGTGCAGATTCCATTTCTGTTCCAGACACTGTCGTGTAATCTGGGGACGTGGTGGTCGAGAGGTAGCGCTCTCGACTGTCATACCGATGGTCACGGATTCGAATCCACACGAAGGTGAGGATTTGTTCTCGTGGCCTGAGGAGTCCCCGAGTCACCCAGCTCCGAATGGGTACCTAACTAGACAATAGTTAGGCGGCTGGGGTAATGCGTGGAACCCCTATAGCTGTGGCCTGTGACCGCTGCATCACTTGCCAACAGATCATCTCTCATGGTCTGTGGACGCAATTATCTTCTGCATAGAAGGAGCGTCTGTATATCTAAGATAAGATAATCTGCCAAATTCTGTGTTGGCCTTGGAGATTCTCGCGTTCACCTCGGCACCAATATTGGTCTTCCGAGACAGTGTGCTGCAAACGCAAGTAAAGCTCCTCACTGTGTTAATTTTGTTGTTGATGATTATAGTAAGCTCAGTATGAGATTTTCCTGGGTGGCTGGTACAGAACTTCTGACTTCTTTGTGATGACGATGAGTCCAAAGCTAGAGCACGCACTGAAAAATTTATCAACGCTTGGTTGCAGGTGTGCTTCAGAACCGGCGTAAGAGGGACAGTCATCAGCAAATAGAAGGTCCAGGATACTGTCTGACTTGACATTAGTTTTTGCTTTAAACCATCGGTGCAATGCCTAATGACCAGTCCTTCATTGCAACTCCTGAAGGTCTCTGTAAGCATGATTGAGAACATGAGGCTGAACAATGTTTAAGCCAGATCATACACAGCCTTCCTTAAAACGCCGTTTGTGAAAGGGACGGGTTTAGAGGCCTCTCCTTTGTCCTGGACTCGAGCCTGCATGCAATCATAAAATTGCTTTACTATACCTATAAACTTATTTGGACACCCATACTTGGCAATAATCCTCCATAGACCCTCTCTTCCCACCGTGTCAAAGACTTTTGTCAGGTCTATATAAATTTAAAAAACATTCCATATTCTGCGCTTGACACTTTTCCCGCAACAGTTTTGCTTCAAAGATCATGTCGAATGTCCCACTTTTTTTTACGGAAACCTCTTTGGCTTTCCTGTAATAGACCCTTATCCAGATGTGCATTTAGGCGATTTAAGAGGATTTTGGCGAGTATTTTCCTGCCATTGATAGTCAGTGATGATTTTCGCAGGTGTGGCGGTACCATTTTTGTACAAGTGGACTATAGAGGCATCTTTGAAATCCTGGGGGTTAGCCTCTTGCTGTCACATTAGGAAGATTTAATGCAGATTCTTTGTATATATCAACAT
Source organism: Radix auricularia (assembly GCA_002072015.1). NCBI lineage: Eukaryota > Metazoa > Mollusca > Gastropoda > Lymnaeidae > Radix > Radix auricularia. The sequence continues at coordinate 286,316 of MUZC01002686.1, forward strand.
GTATTGAGTGTGATCCAGGAGCCTTCCACATGACAGAAGATGTACAACTCTTTGCGTCTCAAGAATTGTAGGCGGGTCGTCCATTGCCAAGTTAATTGTTACTTGAGGGAGGCGACTGATGGCATCTTCATTAATACTTGAGTTGCTGTTTACGGTATCATGAAAGCGTTCAGCCCATCGTTCGAGAATCTTCTCTTTGTCATTAATTAGATATGTCCGATCATCACTGAGAAGCGGGGATGGATTAGATTTTATGGGTCTGTACATTTTGGGCATTGTAAAAAAACTCTTCATATCCCGTCTGTCGGCATATTGTTTAGCCATAAGTCTCGCATCCAGCGAAGTTTTGATATGATGTTACGTACGCTGTTTTATGAGTCCGTTACGGGTTAAGACCTGGGAATGCTGAGGTCTGTTTTGTGGGGTTGATTTTTCTCTGTCACTATCTGCTTGATCTCAACATAACTGTTATCGAACCAGTCTTGGTGCTTTCTCTTCGTGGGTCCAAGGATTCGAGAGGCTGTGCTATAGATTAGATATCTGAAATCCGTCCAAACAGTCTCAATGTTTGTATTGTTCAGTATAGTGGATCTCAGTTTGTCCTCCAGGTCAGTCACAAGAGATTGTTTATTACTGGCTCAGTTTCCTTTGTGATATTGTGTTGTTTTAGGGTTTTCCCTCCTCGAGGCCGTCTTTTGGGCTGAATGTGAATATTAAGTTTGGAGATGATGAAACGATTGTCTGCCCAGCATTCGACACCACAGAGAGATTCGGTCACACGAACGTCTTGTCTATCGTCATTCCTTGTAACGTAGTCTATAGACGTAGTCTATAAGATGCCAGTGCTTGGAGCGAGGTTGCATCAATGAGGTCCTGTTTCTTGTGGGAAGATTGAATACAGTGTTTGTAATCAACTTATCATGTTCGACACACGTATGAAGCTACAGGAGACTATTGCTACTACACCGGCACACTCCGTGTTTTCCTATCACACCATCCCAAGAGTGTCATCGCAGCCCACTCTTGCATTAAAGTCACCAAGTATCACAATAGGGGTACAATAGGGAGGAACACGACTACTTGTTGACCACTCAGTTGATTGACGTACAGCTTCTACACATTTCGAAACCTTAACATAAAAATAGTCAGGACAATGTAGACATACAATATAGGTATATACTATAAAATTTTGTAGTATAGAGATTGCCATGACATATAGACACATGAATAACAGTTATAGAGCTGTCCATGACAATATAGACATGGCCTTGATAAATATACATGGCCAGGACAATATAGACATGGAGAGGACAAATTATACGTAGGAATAACAGTATAAAAATGTCCATGAAAATATTGACAAGACAACGATACAATAGAGATAGGCATAAGAATATCTAGAAAGAAATGACTCTATATAATCGGGCAATATATGTGTATATATATCGCATCATACTATAAATATTGGCATGACTCTAGAAATAGGTATTTAAAAACAAATCTCATTGTTATGGAACATACCAACTAAATTTCAAAGGCTCATCATTGGTAAGAAAAACTCTACACCTAAATACAGATAGACAAACAAAACAGTGTTATATAATAGAGGCTACCAAGGCTTGGGAAGGACATGATCTTATACATCTCGCACGTAGGGTATACACAACCTCCGACCTGGATAGAGCACGAGGAAGGGCGGGGGAGGTATAACTTTCGGTCCTTTTGACAAGCTAAATAGGAAGTTACAGGTGGACTGGAAAAAACCACTGCCATAACTGGTAAACATTTTCATACGTGGTTTCGGTTTGATGTGACATGCAAAATGTTAGACCGAATACTTCCAAATTACATTAGATGGTTGTTGTTGTCGGGAGATTTCTTTTTGGACAAGGGGTTAAAAAGAGTCGTTTTGTGATTGAGGTTGAGAATATGTCATTTTGTGATTGAAGTTGAGAATGAGTCATTTTGTGATTGAGATTGGGAATGAGTCATTTTGTGATTGAGGTTGAGTTGTTTTGGAATTGAGGTTGAGAATAAGTCATTTTGTGATTGAGGTTGAGAAAGAGTTATTTTGTGATTGAGGTTGAGAATATGTAATTTTATGATTGAGGTTGGGAATGAGTCATTTTGTGATTGAGATTGGGAATGAGTCATTTTGTGATTGAGGTTGAAAATGAGTCATTTTGTGATTAACTTTGAGAATGAGTAATTTTGTGATTGAGGTTGAGAATTAGTCATTTTTTGTTTGAGATTGGGAACGAGTCATTTTGTGATTGAGGTTGGGAATGAGTCATTTTGTGATTGAGATTGGGAATGAGTCATTTTGTGATTGAGGTTGAGAATGAATAATTTTGTGATTGAGGTTGAGAATGAATCATTTTGTGATTGAGGTTGAAAATGAGTCATTTTGTGATTGAGGTTGGGAATGAGTCATATGATACTGTGGTGGTGAAATTGGGCAGTGAGATAAAGAATTATTGATTTTGATAATCTGGTGAATAATACTTAGGTTAGTTAGTACGTAATCTCTCCCTTCTTTAGTACTATTCTCTCCTTTCTCTATGTCTCACCTCATAAACTAAACTTTGTTTAGTTAGTTGGTATTCTCTCTTAAACATCTAACGTTGAGCGACTATTTTAAAGGCATTAAGTGACATTAATTTAGAAATTTTGCAGATTGACCAGATTAGTAGCATTAGTTCAATAACTAAAACTTAGAACACATGAGTTTAGAATGACACTAGGCAAAGCCATAAAGCAGTAATTCTAACCTGGAAATACAACACAACAAAATCTTATACAACACTCCTATAGACATAGGGACCAAAACACTTCTATTTTTCTATATATAAGAGCGAACGCAAATCACACTTCTTCTCGTCTGGAACTTGGGCGTGAAATATCGGAATAGGTTGCCTCCAGAAAGTGGGAGAATCAACTATCAACATATGAAGTGCTATAAAAAAGGAAGGCTACACAGTAACCATGGATAAGAGCAAGACGCCTTGATATTCTGTACAGAAGGAAGTAGCGTCTGTAATAAATAAGTTAAGACAGCGGTAACATTAAACTACTTCGACGATTTCCTAACTTTAAACAAAATCCAAAGTAAAAAAAAAATATGAAGAAAAAAAACGTTACTACTTTTAAAACGTGCCTTTCCAACAGATTACTCAACCCACTTACGCACCCGTATCAAGAATGAAATGTTATGGTAGCCTCATTAAGCTAAGATCTCCCCAGAAACACATGGACATGACTATGACACATGCTAGCCAAACCCAAGTGACCAATTATACTTACGTCATTATAATCTCATGGAAATAACTCCAAGTGCTGCACTGTATATCTTACAAATTGTGAACACAGTGCTGCCCAGGCACATGTTAACTAACACTCTGCCACATGCTGCCCCCGCTAAACTCAGCAAAAATAACCTATTTTGGTACCTCGGTGTTTCCGAGAATTCGCTTCGTTAGTTTCCGTTTAGCGATAAGCCATAACCGAACTTTCGCCTGACATCTGAATAACGCACACTGCACATGGAAAGCACGGTGTTGTGTCTAACAGCTCAGGCGAAACTCAGGGACAAGCTAACACATTGAATCACACACGGGCTGTTAACAAAGGGTCATACAGGCGCGGGGTGGGGAGGGGGGCAAAGGGTGTTTAAGTTCCACGGCGGCGGAGAGCTAAGTTATTTATATATTTCAGAGAAACCCCTTTTCAAACAATTATATTACACTTTCTGGGGATTCCTGGCCTACTTATCAATTTAAAAAAAAATCTAAACAGGACCTTGCGACTATTTGTGTCCTATTGGGCAATGACGAAAACCAGGATAAAAAGGATTTTCCACACCTACTCTCCAAACGCCAAAATGATTTTTTTTTC
>MUZC01002686.1:290605-302727 GCA_002072015.1 Radix auricularia
GGGCACATACATGGCGGTAGCGTAATATTTAATTAAAATAATTCTGACACTAATTTGGAGACCCCTCTGAAAAAGGGGGCTGGGGGGAATTTCCAATTTTGACCCCCCTCCCATAGCTACGCCACTTTAACCATGGACATCGTTCGCTCGAAATGTCCTCCATACAGATGATGAGCGGAGTTTGTATGGGACATCACTTCCGTTGCACATCGAAAAGTCTACTACTGGACATAATTAGTCTGTCAAATTACGTCATTTTGACCCCAGCCTGGTGGAGCTAAGTCTAATTACGTGATGTTATTATTGAGTGTGAGCCATGAAAAGTACAACTTGTGAATTTGTCACGATACAATGTTTGGATACATTACAGAACCAACCTTTTAAAGCTTCTGTTATTTAGTGAGTGTCCAGCGACCAAGTGGACATGATCCCGAGGGCACTGTTTGATTGGGAATAACTTAAAAAAAAATAAATAATGGAATTGTTATTTTTTCCTAATAATACGAATTAACAGTAAATTTAATGTGTTGGGCTTTTAAAAATAGATGACAAGGATTACAGAAATAGTATTATATTTTTTTTAATTAAAAAAACCCTGTTAAATTATAGTATCCTGTTTAATAAAAGGCAATTTTCTGTTCAGTCATCGGTTGCGATTGGTCCCTCAAACTCCAACAGACTCCTAAAGCTAATCAGGAAAATTAAATCTCATTTACATGGCCATAAAGCCACGTAAGAGGTAGACAGTAGTTCCAAATAGTGCAATGCTAACAGTTAAGCTTCAGTCATAGTTATTGAGATAGATGTAAATCTAAATTTATAGATGTAAAGATGGTGACGAGACGTTGGACTGGAGATGGTGATGAGACAGTGGATGGGACATGGTGACGAGACAGTGGACAAGACATAGTGACGAGACGGTGGACTGGACATGGTGACGAGACGGTGGACCGGACAGGGTGACGAGACGGTGGACTGGACATGGTGACGAGACGGTGTACTGGACATGGTGACGAGACGGTGGACTGGACATGGTGACGAGACGGTGGACTGGACAGGGTGACGAGACGGTGGACTGGACATGGTGACGAGACGGTGGACTGGACAGGGTGACGAGACGGTGAATGGGGCATGGTGACGAGACGGTGGATGGGACATGGTGACGAGACAGATGAATGGACAGGGTGATGAGACAGTTGAATGGACAGGGTGATGATACGGTTGAATGGACAGGGTGATGAGACAGTTGAATGGACAGGGTGATGAGACAGTGAACTAGACATTATTTTACCCAACAAAATCTTTTCTCAACCTTTAATAAACTGGGTAATTTTCTCCACTCCCTAAGTGCCACACACTTGAGAAAAATCAACACATCAACAGTTGTGAATTTAAATCTTGAATTTTAATAACACAATAACAGCACACAAAATCAAGCTTTCAGTTTTCATTAATTTAAACTTCCACGATACTTCTAATTACTTAGGCGAATCCCGGAAACAGGGATTCAATGTTTTCCTTTGTTCATATAGGATGCTCATCGGTAATAAAAATGACTTCAATGATAAATTCAGTGAATTCAGTGGCAGAAAATATACAATGAACCAGTGGCGTCGCTAGGGGGGTGCGGTGGGGGCGGGCCGCCCCGGGTGACACCATCAGGGGGGTGACACCAGACAGTAAAATTATATATATTCCCGTTTTTTTTGGCACTGGAAAACTCGGAGGAGTTCTATGGGTTAAATCATGGCGGGGTGAAACCAGAAGCTACCGCCCCGGGTGACACAATGAGCTACCACCCCTGGTGACACCATGAGCTACCGCCCCGGGTGACACCATGAGCTACCGCCCCAGGTGACACCATGAGCTACCACCCCGGGTGACACCATGAGCTACCACCCCGGGTGACACCATGAGCTACCACCCCGGGTGACACCATGAGCTACCACCCCGGGTGACACAAACCCTAGTGACTCTTCTGCAATGAACGACTCAATTGAGACTTACAATGCAAAAGTGAGAAAAAAAAGCTAATGTCAAATAATTGATACACAATTTGAGGCCATTAAATACGATGGTATCTATTTTGTAACAAAAAAATTAAATTAAAAAAAATACCAATATCGTTAAGTAATGATAATTGGCACAAAATTTGGCACATGATATAACTCTCCTCACAGTAGTACCTTGAGATACGAAAGTAATTCGTTCTGGAGTCGCTTTCATATTACAAGCGTTTCGTAAGTCAAGTCGAATTTTATATGTAAAATGCCTAGTTCTGGCCGTGTTAAGTTGTATAATAAAACTAAAATCCAATTTATTGTATACAGCAGTGTACGCAGGTTCTATCTGCTGTACATCAAACTAAGTAACTAATTATATTCTTTATAGAGTCTGTAGTAACATGTGTGACTAAAATGCAGAAGCTTACCTTTGGAATGAGGCGATATCCACTGGTAAAAGTGGCGTTAGAGAAGAGGAAAGGCTGCAGAAATGATGAAGTGACAGAGAGCAAGCACTTCATGTAACACTTAACATTCAAATATGGCAGAAAACTATTGACTTAATTTTAGGAAACAAATTAAAACATCCAATTAAACTTATTAATTTTTAAAGGAAAAACTAAATTACATATTATTTTAAATACTCGGCGCCAAGCACTCGTTGTGTGTCTTATTATATTTCGAACTATTAGTCGTGAACTTGGAATCTCAATTCGTAAGTCAATTTTTCGTATGGTAATGCTTTCATTTCTCAAGATACTACTGTTGCTATCTATTGCGGATTAAGGGGGAGGCTGAACGGGCTATAGCCAGGGGCCCCCGATGGCTTTAGGGCCCCCAAACTTTTTATATTTTACAAATAAAGTGTATAAATGTTTGCACGAAGGTTTGAAAATATCATAAATTAAATAAATTAATAAATCTCATCTATCTGATAGAACTGATCGATATTCAGACCTGATAGTCTTAATAATCGAAAAACTTTATTTGAATGGCTCACTAAAAGATTATATTATGAAGTATTGTTTANTATATATATATATATATATATATATATATATAATGTTTTTTTTAAAAACAAAATTAAGTCAGCTGTGGTCTCCGTGTGGGAAGAGTTTGGGCTTGTGATTCAAGCAATTTCGGGATCGATTCCCAGTGGTGGAATTTTTTTTTAAATTTGAAATTTTCCATTCACGCTCAATTTTAACATACCGGCGAACACTTCAGTTATTTCTTCGTGTTCGTTTTTTTTCATTATTAATTTCTAGTTACAGTTACAGTCTTATATTAGCTGTTAGCAATCATTTTTAGGGACACTGGCTGGATAGAGCCCCGGATGATTGCAGCTAGCGGCCCGTGCGGTCTTAATCCGCCCCTGGTTGCTATTATTAATGTGTTCAATAGCTCAAAAAATGAATTTCCCAATGAATGTGCTAAAGTATGACAGTAATTGAGGGACGTACGTCTGATGGTTGATCTTTACATTCCTTTTCACGGACTTCATTTCAGTTTAAATTAGGCCTTCGAAAACTACCGATTAATTTATCGATTAATCGGTAATTTTCTTTACCGATTAAATTATTTTAATCGATAAAAGAGCTATTCAAATTATACAAAAAGTTTTTAAAATTTTACTCCAATTATTTAAAAAATAATAAATAATAAATAATAGTTTGTTTTTTTTACGTACAATTGTCTCCATTTAAAAAGAAGTTTTCGAAAGTGTAAACCTTAAAATAACCTGTTTTATAAGGACGGTGATATATATAAAAAAACAACATTGCTTTTAATTACTTAACGATAACAAAATTAAAATTTATTGATGTTATATTGAATTACTTATATTTAAATATATCATATTTATATCTCCTTACAATATTATATTTTAAAATTTGTATCAAATTAAATACTTAAGTTAACAGCAATTTAAAAATGCCATAAAAGTGCACACAATGTGAAAGAAAACAACTTAGTACAAAAAATGGGATCATGAAGTCTTAGAAAAAAAATCATAACCTGGGATGAAAATATGATCTTTATGTTTTTGTTAATCATTAAACAAATTCTATACAGCTATATTATTTCTATATTTTTAAAATTAATTTGAAATTGTCATCCGAGTTCTTAAACTTTAATACATTAATTAACTTTTTAAAATTGGAAAATATGTTTTTAAAATAACTCAAAAAACAAAAATCAATTGCCTGTTTTTAATATTTCCCTTGAATTTTCAGTTTAATGACGTCATACATCTTTATTTTTAACTTTAACAAAATTATCGATTAATTAATCGGCAATTTTCAAAAGTTAACGATTAAATTTAATTTAATCGATAACAGCCCTAGTTTCAAAATGATGTTAGATGTTCTCGTTATTTGGCAATGGCATACTCGAAAGAGGTGTATTGGGTAAGTTCTGAGGGAGTGACACCATGAGCTACCGCAATTGTTGACAACAAACCTAGTGACGCCTCTGAGTAAACTCATAGCAATATCACAAAATTCCAATGAAATTTCCAAAATTGTACCAAAAATAAACAATTTAAATATATGAATAACAATGAAATAACATTTAAATTATTCAATATAATTATTACTGTACAAAATTTAAAACGATTTAGTTAAAAGCATTCATTCCAAGGCGTAGGAGCTGTGGGTGCAGGACCAACTCTGTCCTGGGTGCCCAATTTTTAAACTTTAGTATATGGTGGCGTTTAAGAGAGATCAGAGATTTGTCATTGAAATGACAAATAACAAATATTTGTTTTGAATCCCCTTCACGTCTCCAGCCCTAGCAACGTCCTTGATCCGTTCAACGTCAAAGCAAATTCTACTGAGGCGCACGCCCTCGAGTCAATACGTATGCCCTCGATTCAAGACGCATGCCCTCGAGTCAAGACGTATGCCCTCAAGTCAAGATGTATTCCCTCGAGTCAAGATGTATGCCCTCGAGTCAATACGTATGCCCTCGATTCAAGACGCATGCCCTCGAGTAAAGACGTATGCCCTCAAGTCAAGACGTATGCCCTCAAGTCAAGATGTATGCCCTCGAGTCAAGACGTATGCCCTCGAGTCAAGACGTATGCCCTCGAGTTAAGACGTATGCCCTCGAGTCAAGACGCGTGTCCTCAAGTCAAGATGTATGCCCTCGAGTCAAGACGTATCTCCACGAGTCAAGACGTATGTCTTCGAGCCTAGTTGTATCCTTTGTATAATCCAAGTCTCATGTCTCCAGTCTACTATCACCAAACAGCGGTTGCATGTCCAAATGAATGTCATCTTCATACAGGGACTGAAGGTCTAGCCTGTCTTCATCGTTATAAATAAACTGCACGTCCGAAGTCCCGGCAAGAGCAGACTCCTGTGGGTTCAAATTTACGGAAAGACCCTGACGGCCGATTAGGGTGAGGTCTCGCGACGACAGCGGCGGTTTTCTGGGGACCCCAGGGCTGGCGTTATTTCGTAGGCCGCCGTTCTGTCTCGGTGGAGGCAACATCGGAGAGCCCTGGTAGCAGTCCAGATCTGCAACGTCTGCGAGAATATCCGAGTCGCTGTCGTCAGGAGAATGCGTCCAGGTATCGGTCAGATCATTGGTGATGATGTACTCATTCTGTTGGGAGCCGGCGGTCATCCTATTGTCTAAAGTTGTGCCGCCCCTATCCACGGGGTCGTGGCACCTGAGGACCAGGCCGTTGAGGTTACAGAATTCACTAAAGCTGGTGTCCAGCCAGGTGGTGCTGGAATCGGAAGAGACGTCGGGACTGGCGTTATCTTTCTTGCGTCGCGTGTCTCGCGACGAAATACCAATACTGCTCCGCGGCTCCGGTCTTCTTCTTTCCCGCTTCCTGCTCTTCAGGGTTCTCTCTGGAGGGAGCTTAGGGTGCCCACGTGGTGGGGGTGGCGGGAAGCCCAATGATCGGGGCGGGGCTTCCCCAACGGGGAGAGAAGCATCTTTCCGCTGGTGAGCCTTGTATTCGGTGTGCGGGGAGGTTACCCTCGGAAGTGACATAAGGGGCTTGGCAGCACAGGGCATTAGGTAGTCGCCGTCGTCTGTTGCAAGGCTGCAAGTCAGGCTGTCGATCTGGGGCGGGGGCGGCGCCAAAATCTCAGGCAGGAACGTGTGATCCTCAGTCCACCCGTCGGATTCCTCCCCGGGTTCCGACTTCTGGTCTGGTCTGACCGTTTTCGGTCTTTCCGCATCCGGTAAGGACTGCCGTCGGGGTGGGAGCCGCGGAGGTGGGAGGGAAGGTGCAGAGGAGGTGGAGTGCCGCATCGTCGAGACACGTTTGAAAAACATGGTCGGGTAATAGGAGGGGTAGAGCTCGTCCCCGTGCCGGCTCATGTAGATGCACGCTCCGAGGATGATGGGTAGAAACAAGAGGAAGAGCGTCACAGCGATGATGTAGTAAACAGGAATCATTTTGTTGGTCAAGTGGTCTCCCCACTCAGGTGCCTTCTTTCCTGTGAACGATTTAACGTAGAAGATGATGAATGACGTGGCATTGTAGTTGGTGGTTGATTGCTGGGCAATACACAGGCAGCCCTGGATCTCAAACGTCACGTTGCCAAACAAATTGAAATTAAAACTGTCGATATTACTAGAATTGTCGAGCCATAAGGTCTTGTTACTCCAGCACTGAACTCTGACGGAGGACACGGTTGGATTGCCACCCGGAGCCACACAAGCTACCCTTACATTAGCACCTTTGCTAATCTCAAACACATTGCCTAGACTCGCCTTGGAATGGTAATCTAAAAAATACGGTGGTGCAGGTGGAGGCCATGTAAGATTGAGTGCCTTGGTGTCGTAGATTGCAAAGTCTTTCCATGGGTTGTCTTCGAAGTCCGCTTCACATTTTATCAATTTATCTTGAAACAAACTATTCACATTAATTTTATAAGTGGCAAAGTTAGTCCCGTATTCTCTAGCTTCAATTTCTTGATTTTCAAGAAATAATTTGAACACTGGCTGGAGCTGAAAACCGCTTGCTGAACACATCACCGTAATGTTTGTATTTCCAGGCCCTAAATTACTGTCCAGTTGTAACGCCGTAACATTAGGGATATTCTTTACATCCAACCCCATTGTCTCGTGAAGTTTGATAAAATTTTGTTCATGTGGGTAATCTGGTTTATAAGATATTTTGTATTCATAGATCCCAGTCTGAGTGTGGTAGACTGTAGCTTGGCAAGTACTGTTGTAAACCAATGCACCACTTGTGTTATATCCAATGTTCGTCGTGTTCATCAAAATGTTAGATTTCTTCCTTACTTTATTCAACGTTTCATTAAATCGACACATTATCCCTGGTGCCACGTCTGTGCTGTTACATACAAGTCCAGCACCGCCAGAAAATGTTTGTATTGTACACTGAACACCACGGCCAGGGCGATAGACGGCCATTCGACATGCAAATATTTCTTTCTTGTCATCCTCTTTTAAATCCCACAGAATACATTTGATCCTGGTGTCACCAACATGCAATGAGACGTTTAGAAACTTGAGGTTGAACACATATTTTCCACTTTCCCTAAAAATTCTCACCGCGTGCTGGGATGGTTGGTTGGTAACGCATTCTTTTTGTGACAGCGCACATGTGTTGATGTCTTTAATTGCATCTAACTTGTCGATCGATTGCCAAATGATGAACCTGCATGGGAAATAAAAAGTATATAAATAAACTTACAAGGAAACGTTGGGGTCAGCGCAAGGGACTTGTGCAAAAACGTGCATAAAAGTATTGTAATCTTGAGGAAAAAAAAAGACATATCGAAATTTAATTGATATAGTCCCGTGGTTCTGGAGCTTTTGAGATTCACGGACCAATTTAAAAAAGTGTGTCGTAGCCGCGAACCATTTCTGAAAATTTTGCTAATATCATGCTGGAATTGTATATATAATAAATATACTTTGTAAATAGCTATTTAGCAGCATACATGTTAGTAGAATTATAATAAATGCTACGATTGGCTTAATTAAATAAAAATTAATGGAAACGTCTGGTCATATCTTGGTTATTTTAATCAACAAATGGCACTCGTACTAGTCTTATACTTATAACATTACTAGATGTTGGAGAATAAGGGATGAGTGAGTGAGTGCATTAAAGAAAACTATATTTTGGCCCCCGGCGCCCAGCAAGGGATATTTTAATTATTTTTTCAACTGCTGCCATCGTGGAAGTCTATTTAACAAATCCCCAACGTTTCATGCGTTTACTTATTTGGGAAATAGGAAAAATAGTGCTTTTCAATTTAAATATAACACTTTTTAGGAAAAAACACGTTTTTGAGACCCCGGCCCCCATGAGTGTGAATTTTAAAATTATGTTATGTCAGTTTTCGTCGTTAGAGGGTACCCAACAACTTCCACAAGTTGTATGCTTCTACCTACAAGGGGAATAGGAGATTTAGTGAATTTTACTTTTTATATAGTTCATATTAGGAAATAACTAAATTTAGGCCACCCCAGCCAACAGTAAGGGATTTTTAAATAATTGTTCTCCTGTTACCATCGCGGAAGTGTACTTAACAAATTCCTAAAGTTTTAAGCTCTACATACTCGACAAAAAAGGCAAATAGTGATTTTCAATTTTTACAGATAAAGAGAAATATTTTTTTAGCCCCTGGCCCCACATAATTTGGAAGTTTAAATGTCCTTTTCATCGTTAGAGGGAAGTCAACAACTTCCCAAATATTCTTGCTCCTACCTACACGGGAAATCGGAGAATTAGTGATAACTGAGTGGGTGCATTAAAAATATATTTGGGCCCCAGTAAGGGATATTTTAAATGTTTTCAACTGCTACCATCCTGGAAGTGTATTTAACAACCCTCCCCCCAACGTTGCACGCCTTTACCTGATCGGGAAATAAGAGAATTATAGATTTTCAATTTTTAAGAAAGAACACGTTTTTTGGGGCCTCGACCTCCATGAGTGTGAATTTTAAAATTATTTTACACCAATTTTCGCCTTGAGACGGTATCCTACAACTTCCAAAAGTTTTATGTTTTTACCTGCGCGATGAATTAGAGAATTTGGGATGAGTCCGTTTTTAAATATAAGAAAAAGTTATTTTTGGGCCCCCGGCCCCCCATTAGGGGGAATTCAACATTCTCTTTCGCTAATTATCATTGGGAGATTGTACTCAACAACTTCCTAAAGTTTCATGCTTCTACCTACATCGGGATTGGGAGAATTAGTGATTTTCAGTTTTAAAATGTTGGCCCCAGGCGCCCCAGTTAGGGATATTTGAAATACTATTTTACCTGCTATCATCGTGAAAGTGTATTTATCAAGTCCCCAACGTTTTATGAGTCTACCTACTCGGAAAATAGAAGAATTGTTGATTTTCAATTTTTATATAGTTCATCTAATGAAAAAACCATTTTTCGGGCCCTAGCCCCCAAGAGTGGGAAATTTAATCTTCTCTTTTGCCAATTATCATCGGAAGCATGTAGACTACTCAAAAAAAGTTCCAGAGTTTCATGCTTGCACCTACACGGGAAATAGAAGAAATATTGATTTTCAATTTTTATATAACTCATATGAGGGAAAAATGTTTTTGGGGCCCCGGCCCCCAAAAGTGTGAATGTCAAAATTATATTTCTCCAATTTTCGTTATAAGAGATAACCCAAAAAACTTCCCAAAGTTTCATGCTTCTACCTACACGGGAATTTGGAGAATTAGTGATGAATAAGTGAGTGATTCACTCGGTGAGGGCTTTCCCTATTTATTAGTATAGATTCATTTCTTATTGCTCACTGTAAAAAAAAACAAGAAATAAAAACTCGAATGCATATTTAAATCCAATTTCCAACAAAGAATTTCCAACTTCTTTATTTAAGAGAAATCATTCTTGTTTCTAGATTATAGCAAAGTCATTTCAAATAAATAATTCTTAAAGTAAACTAAATAATTGTTAATTACAAATTGCTGCCTAAATTACGGGAGTCGAAGGAAAAGAGATTTTTAAAAAATCCTTCTCCAAAATTATTCTAAATATTATTAGCTATAATTTGGCATTTGTTTTGACCCAATAGCTGTTTTAGTCGGCAAGAAGTTGACAAAATATTTATTTTTTCGTTTTCTTTTATTTTCCAGGAAATCGTATAGTAAAATTGTTCGTGCACATCCTTGGGCCTCGTTAAAATATTTTCAAAAGACCCGAACTCTCTGTCTGGTATGGTTCAGGAGTGGTTGATGTTCAAAGCTCGAACAGACAGGGCGGACATTTCAAATATATAAATTTTCCCCAAGGGAAATTGCGTTTAAAAAAAACCTTCAAGCCATTAACAGTAGTTAGAGTTAGTAAGACTGATTCATTAATTTTTTTGTGCGATCCTGAAGCTTGTAGCATTTTGCGAGTATGTAGCAGAGAATATCTTAACAATGTGTACTACTTGAAAGACTCCATTGTAGTTAAACTCGGGAACGATTCTTTGTTTCGATTGCAAAATGTTTTAAAAAATCACAATGACAACGATATGATGTTGCAAAGGGTATAGATATTTTAAGGTTTTTTGATACAGTTCTGAGTACTCCAAAATTTCAACAAGCTCACTTTCTGATGCAACATATTCAAGTAGTATTGCTGGTCAGTTCAATCAATTTGCTTAAATTCCATGTTTGTTAAATTAAATGAGTCTACGTGAGCAAGAAAGGGACTTAAAACACATGAAAAAACCCTGTACGTTCAAATCACCAAAGTTCAAGTTAAATTGATCCTGGGGTAGTTGAATATGATCAGAAATCAAATTTATCAACAGTTGTTTATTGTTTTCATCATTTTCTGCTTTATCGGTAAATTCGACCAATTGATCGATCATGCCAAAGTTATTCTTAAATAATCTTGTTTTTCAAAGATCAAACTTTTTTCCACTGAGAGTAATTGAATGTGTCCGCTTTCCTTGCAAAGATGCATTATTTTTTTTTCAGCTCTTTAAGTAAGCCAGAAGAGCAACCAGCAGCCCATTAGCGGGCATATTACACAATTATTGTCACTAGTGGGCGTAAGTTGTAAAAGGATAATCATAGACGAGCTAGGAAAACACAGAAATGGTAAAGTGTATAAATAACTATCCACCGCCGCAATATGATTAACTTGGACACGTGCTAAAATTAAACTTTTTACTTGGCCAAAAAAGACGCTCTGTCTTGCGATGATGGACAATAACGTAGTGTATGCACGGTTGGAAAACAATGCCGTTAACAGAAAAATTATAAATTAGTTTATTTAAAAAAAAAAAACTACCGAAAACAAACGAGTAAAGAACATTAACTTACATATTGCTTTCGTGGATCATAATATCTAACGTGCAGTTCAGTTCAAATGGTTTGTTCTCCTCTGCTACCGGGCACCAGGGCACTTCCGGGGCACACCAGCAGTTATGGATCCACAATGAGGCCATCCAAAACAGGAACATGAACTCATCCATGCTCGGTGATAAGAACGGTACAACGCCAATGAGGTTAAGTCGTTAGGGAAAGTTGTTATTGATGTGGCTTCATTTTTTCACATCTCTTGATTCTGTTTGACAGATACCTTGAAAAAAATATGTAAGATTCAAGTATACGTGTTTATGTATAACTAACATTATACGGGAAAAGAAATGACGGGATATATGACTTAGAGACCAGTAAAAAGAAAAATTAGAAGATGAAAAACGAACACTGGATAAAGACAAACATTGATATTGAATTTACTTATCCATATAAAGTTTAATTCCGCTTAAGGAACGGATCGTACAGCGAACGATCCGTACCATGAAAGCTGCTGCAAACAACCCCGCTATTCGCAGGGCAAACTTTGCCCCGCACAAAGAACGCGCGTTGTCAGTGGCGTAGCTAGGGGGTGCGGAGTGGGGGGGCCGCATTGGGTGACACCAGACTATAAAATTCTATATATTACCGTTTTTTGGCACTGGAAAACTCAGAGAAGTTCTATGCGTTAAATCATCTATTATTATTTTTATTATTTTTATCTATCTATCTATCTATCTATCTATCTATCTATCTATCTATCTATCTATCTATCTATCTATCTATCTATCTACCTATCTCTCTCTCTCTCTCTCTCTATATATATATATATATATATATAGTATAATAAATACACAT
>MUZC01002686.1:303119-324277 GCA_002072015.1 Radix auricularia
TCTCTCTCTCTCTCTCTCTATATATATATATATATATATATAGTATAATAAATACACATGGTCTTGTCGTGTGTTGCAGCGATCTTAGTTTAGAGGAATACATACAAAGAAACCAATGTTTAAATTAAAAAAAAAACAACAATTATTCCACAAACCTTCCAGAAAGTTTCCTCAAAAAAGTTTCATAGCGATTGGATAAATAGCATATTATAAAAAAAATCATGTTAAGCCTGGTCCCTTTTGGAACTCAGGACGTGTTAGCGCATTTTTGTATTATGTATCAGTACTTATGTTAGATATCAGCATTATGTAGTTATCAGTAATTGTGTTTAGATTTTAGACATATTTTTATGAATTTTCTTGTGTAATGAATAACATGACATTTTTTTAAATTTAAAAGTCATTTCTTTACATTTAAAAAAAAAAATTATTTTCTCTTTAATCTAACTACAAGTCACCACAAATGATGACGTAAAACTCTCTAAACTTTTACACATATTCTAATGACGTCAAATAAAAAAAAAACTAATTCTTTTGCACGTTTTCGCACGACTCTTCAATGCTTGAAGGATTATGTATTCGACTTCCGGCAATGGCGGCCGTTCCCTGCGCTAGTGTTACCTCTCGATTCGAAATATTTTTTGGTAGTTTTAACGGGGTTTTTTAACGGATCGAGTAACTGAGTGTTGATGCACAAATGGCAGGTCAGGACATACAAAAAACATATATACCTCATGGGTCTAGGACTTATGGATGCTGAGATCAAGGGTGATGACAGACGGACGGACGGGCGGACGGACAAAACGGGTGCAATAGCGCATTCGACTTCTCGAAAATGTGCTAAAAATATTGCGCGTTATTTCGTTTTAAAAAATGTTTTTGTCTTTAAACTTTTTTGGTCATTTTAACAAATTGTTTTCTATTTATGTCATTAAGTGATTTTTAAGTTCCGTGCCCATGGCAGAAAGTATATTTTTTTGTTGCTATTGGGCGAGGAAGACTCAGTTTCAGTTCATAAGCCATTTTGGTATTTACACCATGGCTATCTCCCGCCTCTCTCTTTCTCTTTTTTTCAAACTTTTTTTCATGTGTTAAGGAATTGTTTTATCTTTTTATACCATAATATATATATATATAATATACTAGTGTATTACCCGTAAAAATGAAGGAAGTTTAAAAAAAAAATTTCTTCATCTTTTATAATTTCCCCCTTTGTCTGAAAGCATTAAAGTAAATAATCAGAAAATGTAGAGACAAAGCGGCATTGAATAGAGCGCACCAATTATATCTTCACCAAAAATACAAAATTAATTATGTGACTGTAATGTGATACATATCAAGCACATCTATGATTTGAAGCCGTTTAAGCTCCATTAAAGATTAAGACTTGTCAGTTTATTTGCCCATTTGTCCATATATTATAACCACAACATTATCGAAAACTAAAAACATTTTTAAAAAATGTAACAATATGCACTTGTCAATAACAAAGAACTATTTACTTTGCATGAAACGTAATGAGCAAAGTATCAACGGATCATCTCATCTATAATTTAAAATACACATTTTAGGAGTTAAATAAAAATTATTTTTAAAAAAATGTTTTCATTTTTGACAAGAAAGAACCTCTTCCAGTTTTATATTAAAAACAAAGTTTTAAAAAATATTACGTGTAAATACCAATCAAACAAAAAATATTTGGGGGGAGGGCGAGATCCAATTTAAAAACATGTTTTTAAAAAACACACACACACAAATATGCAACTTCGAAGAGGTCGGGAAACCATGGCTAGCGAGCCAGATGTGGCTCTATTGATGGCTCACGAGCCAGATGTGGCTCTATTGATGGCTCACGAGCCAGATCTGGCTCTATTGATGGCTCGCGAGCCAGATGTGGCTCTATTGATGGCTCGCAAGCCAGATGTGGCTCTATTGATGGCTCGCGAGCCAGATGTGGCTCTATTGATGGCTCGTGAGCCAGATGTGGCTCTATTGATGGCTCGCAAGCCAGATGTGACTCCATTGATGGCTCGTGAGCCAGATGTGGCTCTATTGATGGCTGCATCTGGCTATCAGTCAAATGTTCGATTATAATTTCTTAAAAGTTGATTCCTTTGACCTACATATTAATATCATATTTTAAAATATCAGCAAAACAATGTTATTAAGAAGAATTTACAGACATAATTAGTGTACGTTTAGTGTTGCAATCACTCAAGATGTACACTTTTATTTGAATTTTTAGTTTTAAACATAAGCTGTGACTCTCAAAGAATTACTTTTCAAAATATTTGGTGATTATGGCTCTCTCAGACAAAGAGTTTCCAGACCCCTGTCGTAGAGTATACAAGAAAAACTAACCCCAAAGTGAAGAATAATTTAACAAACTTCATTTGCAGTAATAACAAATGGCTTTTGTCACATGATAAGTTGGATAGTTTGCATATTAGTAATTGAGAGAGAGATCACGTGACAAGTGAGAAAGAGGCTGGGCAGTTGAGTGTACAAAATGGTGGTCAGAAGAATGGAGAAAGGCGAGACGCATTATATCAATGTATAAAGTGTACATACTTTTGTGTTAAAGTTAATTAATTTCAAAAGTCTTCAGTGTTCTTGATGCTACTTGTAGGTATACGCCTACACATAAGTGTAGTGGCCTAACCAGAAAAGTCACAGTCAAATAGGAGTTACATTAATGTCAGCCACGTTAACTGTCAGAGAAGTGTACAGTTACATTTTGTAGTTCAAATTGCATCGAAACTTGAAAACCAATATATATAAATCTTAGAGCTAATAGACGTAGGGCAGTAAGTGAACACACTTCATAAGTCAGAATCTGGGTAGGGATATAATGCTTATCTTCACACCAGTCCAATGTCGACTCGTTGAAATCTAAAAATCATTGTTAAGCAGGAAACTGGAAAATGGTCTATCTGATTACGTCTTAAACATTGCTTTCGGAGTAATTCATTTCTACCAGGTTTTATTTATCCTAAAAATTTATCAAGAAAAAAAAATGATAATAAATTTCATGGGTTTGTTAATAATTAAAGATAAAAAGTCAAGGAGATTTCATTGTTAACTTTAAAATGTTAATGGCATTTTTTAAAGTTTAAATAACAAACAAAAAAAACACGAAAAATTAGATTTTGAATTCTATAATATCCTGAGATTTTCCTGTAAAAAATATTATATGGGTAAAAAAAAAAGATATGGTATTTAGTGGCGTAGTTAGGGATTTGAGGGCCCGGGGTGCTTGGCCTCTTTGTGGGCCCTATCATTTTGACCGACGGCGTAATATATAATATTTAATGTAAAAAAATAATTTTCTGACACTTCTTTGAGAGTTCCCCTCAAGTGGGGGAATTTTTACATTTAGACCCCTTCACCCTCTCCTAGCTACGCCACTTATGTTATCTCATTAACATTAATAACTGATTAAATACTTTGCGTACATTTCAGAAAGTTTAATATTTCGTATTTATCAAAAAAGGGCAAGTTAGTTGGGCTTTTGAAAGAGGTTGGTGCCGTAGGCGCCCTAAAAGAAGTGGGCGCCGCAGGCACCCCGGCACAATCTAGTATAATATATATATATATAAATGTATACCAGTTACTTCAGTTCCATGTAAATGACTGTTAGCTCGGCTGGTTATGTTGTCAATTAGACCCACTCATCTCTTGAACCAAATAATGTCAACACACTTTGAGAGCAACAGTTTCGTCAATGATATTTTTCCAGATATATGCGACCGATAGAAACAAATAGTGACCTGATACAGGAATAGGTTC
Organism: Radix auricularia; assembly: GCA_002072015.1. Lineage (NCBI taxonomy): Eukaryota > Metazoa > Mollusca > Gastropoda > Lymnaeidae > Radix > Radix auricularia. Next base: position 306,909 of record MUZC01002686.1, read on the forward strand.
AACATTGAATGATGTGTTGTTTCCATAAAATACATACCAAGCGGTAGCCATATTCGCAAAAAGGAGGGGGTTGGGAGAACGGGCACACATTGCAGCACGGAGAAGGCAGTACCGACAGGAACAAACTTTCACCTTGTGCAGGCGTGGGTATTACAATGTACGAAGCGTTTTTGTTCGGGAAATACATTCAAAGTGATGGTCATGTTTACAGAGAAAGAACGGCAACCAGAGCCCAGGACCTCCAGTGCTAAGCGGATGTATTCCACTACACTACGAAATATATGTTATTATGTGAGGGATTAACGATAGCTAAAAGAAGCATTGATGGTCTCGATGTCCCTCCCTCCNCCCCTGGCCACCACCTTTGCTTGCCAACCATAAACTGATCGGTCGGTGGTCGACCTCAGCGAGGGTCTTTTGTCATGCTTGTTTCCACATGCCCGTTTAGGTGAATTATATGTATAGATTCTTTATAGAAGATTATTTGGTCATACGCTTATTCATGGTTTATGTCTAGTCTGAAATTTTTTAATATTATTAAATGTTGGTAGTGTGTTTTCCTTGTTTGTTCAGGCAGTCCAATGATTCCATATACGGGAAGGAGGTTTTGTTTGTGTTTGTGGTTGAAAACAGGAAACTTGTATTTTAATTATTTCTGTGTCTATCAAAAGGTTGTTACATTAAATTGGATTTCATTTCATCTTCATGCTAGAGTTTAATGCCTTTTGTATTATTACTAGTTTCCTATTCGTTATTAACCTAACCCAAACCATAATCGTTATATAGGTTACCGGTCACTGGTACAGTGGAAAAATTCCCTGCAGGTCCGCAATAATCAAAAGTTTGAGAAGCACTGCTCTACACTACATGACTACATGTATGCGTAATGATTCCTTTGATCAGTTCAAAAGTTCCTAAAAAAACATCATTGGAACTCTCCTGGAAAACACGAAAGGGGGCCATTCATGTAAAGTATACTTTATATACAGTCCTCACTTTTGGACTGTTCCCAGAAGGGTTCCTTGGTTAAACTCATCGTAGTCATGGTTATAAGTATAGAGAAATATATAAACTTTATCTCACTGGTTTCTTAAATACTACAACTATCACATATAACGACACATGGTCATTAAAAGTTATCACATTTAAAACCAGAATAAAAATTAATGGCAATTCAAATAAGAATAATGACTTTTATAACATAACAACGTGTTACTTTATAACTGTTTGAGATGACAACAGGACGTGTTGTGTTTTATCTGTTTCTGTGCAGGCAGCACGATAACAAAATAATACCCCCCCCCCCCACACACACACATTTTTTCCAGTAGAAAAAACAAGTTTCGGTTTCTGGAACGTTGCTTTTCAGTTGATTCCTTTTTATTAGATGATAAGTGAATTATAGTACAGTCATTTGTATTAGATGATAAGTGAATGATAGTACAGTCATTTTTATTAGATGATAAGTGAATGATAGTACAGTCATTTGTATTAGATGATAAGTGAATGATATTACAGTTATTTCTATTATGTGGCAAGTTAATGATATTACCAGTCATTTGTGTTAGATGATAAGTGAATGATATTACAGTCATTTCTATTTTATGGGAAGTTAATGATATTACAGTCATTTATATTATATGGGAAGCTAATGATAATACTGTCATTTCTTTTTCATCAGGTCTAAGTGATAGTACAGTCATTTGTATTAGATGGGAAGTTAATGATATGAAAGTCATTTGTTTTGATAAGAATATAATGATATTACAATTATATCTATTGGATAAGAAGTTAATCTTTTTATGGTCATTTTTTTTATTACACAAGGAGTAATTATTACTTAGCGACATTTGTATAGCGCCGATGACGGTTGTTGCACTGGCAGTAAGATATATGTACCTTTTTTTAATTTATTTTATATTATTTTTTGCTGTAACTTTGCTTGGTTCAGGTATGGTTAGTATTTCAACAATAAGTTCTGACACCAATTTTGCAATTTAGTACTCACTACAAAGTGTCACTGCATAATTAATATAAAAACGTTTTAAAACTAATTTAGCACATACGTGATCAGTAAACGCTCAAGAATGAAGTCGAAAACACTATCCTTTTTTGTTTTGTTTTAAGAACTAACTGCTTACGTCCCTTTCCAGTACTCTGTGCTTACGTCACCTTTCAGTACTGACTGCTTACGTCCACATCTAATATTCAGTGCTTCTGCTACCCTTTTAGTATTTTGTGCTTATGCGCCTTTGGGTACTCAATGCGACCTATTAAGTTAAAATAAAAATCTTCAGGCCTAATTAAAACAACTAAAGCTCGGCATTTTAAGCTTAGTCTCAACCAATAGTGATCCACAGTACTACAGACACCACCATTTTCACTTTCCATCTAACTCGCGTCAAAATCTCTCTCTCTCTATATATATATATATATACACATAATTCTCACATGGTTCAATCATGCCGGACACCAAGCAAGCTGTCCAGCCCACTGACCAATCAGAACAGTACACCATGTATTTCCTTGGGTAGTGGTTATTACATTCGCATATCTCGCAGTAGGTCGTATGTTTAAGCCCCAGCTAAGACATTACTTTTATAATTTTAACAAATGTGTGTTTGTGACCGTTCACTCCACACTTTCTTTTCGAACATACACGGCTGTTCTTTTGCGTTGTTCTGATTTTTTTCGTGATGTAGTTTTTGTCTGTTCTCTCTCTCCCCTACCCACATAATTTCTTTCACTATTTATGAGCAAGTCTGCGGCGTATGCAACGCCGCGAACCGCATCTAGTATTTTTTAAATGACTATTTTTGCAGCAGCTGCGAGGAATTAAGTTAATTATTTACTACCAATGATGTTTTCTCTTCATTGTTTGTTTTAGTTTTCTGGTACAAAGATTGATGTGTGTGAGTTTCAAGTTTATGTGTTATTCAGTGGCGTCATTAGAGGGTGTGGTGGCGTTGGGCCGTCGCGGATAACACCATTTGAGGGTTAACACCAAAATTCAAAATTCTGTATGTTCTCTTTATTTTCTGGCAAACTTGGAGGAATTCTATGGATTAAGTCGCGAGGGGGGATGACACCCTGAGCTACCGCCCCGGGTGAAACCAACGCCAGTGATGCCTTTTATTTAAATAAACCCATAACATCACAAAAGTGGGGTCAGCGAGCAACATCATATTACTTTACTAAAAAAAAAAGCTACTTTTGAGACAGTGCGCTACTGACTAATGGTTAAAATTATTATTTTAAGTAAGTAAAAACAGTTCATAACAATTATATTAATACATTTCATTCAAAAATTACTCAAACTTACCAAAACGTTGCTTCTCTATAGTCTTAAGGCTGTAATAAAGCACGCCCAAACCTACTCGAGTTAATTGATCCCTAATGATTAGCAGCCAACTTAGCCCTACTAAAAGGCATGTAACACTTTGTGGTTGAACACACCACTGGACAATACAACAGAAGAGGCCGTGTTTCATCACGTTGACACATTTGTATGGTGGGAAACAAGCTTCGAAAGTAAGGGAATTCACCTCGTTATCTGTAGCGATTCCGGGAAATTACCTTTTCTGTTTTTATCACTGGTTAACTTTCTGTGGTGGTGTGTCATAGGCAGGGGGAAGCACTCGGTAAACGGTGAGGAGCCCATATTGAATGTTACCATTTAGAGCGGATAAATGTGGAGTTAAGATAGCCGAATATGGGACCGTCCATAAATGACGTCAAGCTCCTAATAAAAAAAAAGGGGGGGGGGAGTGTAACGAGGGGGAGGTGGCTGTTCAAGAAATGTGACATCACATCAAAACGCGCAACTTAAATAAAAGTTCCACTCAAATATTTGATTGCCTAAACTTTATTTAATTGAGTTTTAAAAAATCTTCACGCTTTTTTAAGATATTAGACTGTAACTTTACACTTATTACATACTTTATTGACAAAAAACTGATTTGAAGCATGCTCTTTTTAAAATAGCAAAATGGCTTTTATGGGGGGGGGGGGGGGAGTTTTGTTACGTTACTTTGGAAGGTCTAACTTTTTGTGACGACATTTGACGAGGAAAAAGGGGGAGTGGGTGGAAAATCGTCCGAAATCGTATGAATTCGTTTATGAACGGCCTCTATGTTCACTCATACATCTTTTTTCCCGATCCTAAAGCACAGGTTTTTTAATGTGTTGAACAGATATTTATTAGTACATAATTCTGGTTTTCACAAAATTATTAGGGCTGTTATCGATTAAATTAAATTTAATCGTTAAAGTTTGAAAAATTACCAATTAATTAATCGATAATTTTGTTCAAGCTAAAAATAAAGATGCATGACGTCATCAAACAGGAAATTTCAAGGGAAGTAATAAAAACAGTCAACTGATGTTTGTTTATTGCGTTATTTTAAAAACAGATACCAATAAAAAAAAGTTAATTATTGTAATAAAGTTTAAGCACTCAGATAAAAATTTAAAATTAATTTTAAAAATATAGAAATAATATAGATGTATAGAATTAGTTTGATGATTAACAAAAACAGAAAGATTATATTTTTATCCCAAGTCCACGTTATGATTTTTTTCTAAGACCATTTTTCTAAGATCATTTTTCCCTACGTTGTTTTCTTTCACATTGCGTGCCCTTTAATGGCATTTTAAAAAATTGCCAATAACTTAGGTATTTAATTTGATTCATCATTTTAAAATATAATATTGTTAGGAGATTTATTTAAATATAAATAGGAATGCGGAAATTACCGATTAATTTCTCGATTAATCGGTAAATTATTTTATCGATTAAAATTATTTTAATAGATAAAATAGTGATTAAAAATAAAAAAATGTTTTTTAAAAAAAAATCGATTTATTAATAAATAATGAACAATAGTTTTTATTTTATTATTATTTTTTTACGTACAAACTTCTCCGTTAAGGGAGTTCAGAAAGAGTATACTTTAAAATAACCTGTTTTATAAGGGCAATGATATAAAAAAACCCACATAGTTATTAACTCTTTAACAATAACAAAATTTAAATTCATTGACATTATATTGAAGTACTTATTTTTAAATACATTTGTGCACTATGGTACGTTTTTAAATTTAATTTAATTAAATACTTAGGATGTGGGCATTTTAAGAAATGCAATGAAAGGGCACAAAATATGAAGGAAAACAAAATAGTGAAAAAGAGATTATGAGGTCTTAGAAAAAAAATCATAGCTTTCGAACAACTTGGGATACAAAGATTATCTTTATGTTTTTTCTAATCAGCAAACAATTTCTATACAGCTGTATGGCTTTTATATTTATAAAATTAATTTGAAATTTTCATTCAAGTGCCTCAACTTTAATATCTTATTTAACTTCTTTTCAGTGCTAACAGTTTTTAAAAATAACTAAATGTTGAAAACCGATTGCCTGTTTTTATTAATCCCTTTGAAATTTTCAGTTTAATGATGTCATACATCTTTATTTTTAGGTTAACAAAATTATCGATTAATTAATCGGTAATTTTTCAAAAGTTAACGATTAAGTTTAATTTAATCGATAACAGCCCTAAATATAAGTAGTTCAATATAATGTCAATGAATTTTAATTTTGTTATCGTTAATTAATTAAAAGCAATGGTTTTTTTTATATCACTGTCCTTATAAAACAGGTTATTTTAAGGTTCACACTTTTGAAAAATCCTTTTTAAATGAAGACATTTGTACGTAAAAAACAAACTATTATTAATTATTAATAATTAATTATTTTTGAAATAAATTGACAAAAATTTTTAAAACATTTCCTTTAATTTTAACAGCTATTTTATCGATTAAAATAATTTTAATCGATAAAGAAAATTACCGTTAATCGAGAAATTAATCGGTAATTTTCGCAGGCCTAAAAATAATATTATATGTTCTGACATATTTGCACTAAATATGCTATCAAAATTTTTAAATATGCAACATAACCACAGTAGATCTCAACTAATTTTTACCCCCCCCCCAAAATCAAGATTTCATTGTTTTTTTGGCCCGCCATTTTTAAAAAGGGGTTTATCTAACTTGGTGCATGAAGGTCTTGCCTATAGTATCGATGCAAAAAGTCCAAGAAACTAAAATTTAAAAAAAAACAAGGAAGGCACAAGTCATGAAGAGGAGGCGAAACAATTCTTTGAAAGAATGTATCACAAAAGTTCAGTATTTTTATGAGCTCAAAGATAAAACTTAATCTAAACTTACGTCAAAACAGAGCTACCTTCTGATTGAAAGATCGAAATGAGGCAGCTACAATAAGAAATGCGATATTTAAAAATCCAACAAGGAACACTATAACAAATTTCCATCACGCAGAATGATAAGTTAGGGACCGTCCATAAAGTATGTCACGCTTCAGAGGGGTGGGGGGATGAAAGAAAGCGTGACAGTATGTGACAGGGGGGAGAAGGGTGTCCGGCCATGTGGGAAGTTACTGTGTTTATATTAAAATTTAATTATTTTAAAAATAAAAAATGTATCTTTTTTGAAAACGTGACCTACCTCTAAGTGGGAGGGTGGGGGGAAGGGGTTCCAAGATTTGTGACAATGTGTGACGGGGGGAGGGAGAGGGAAGTAAAATTATCAAAAATAGCATGACGTACTTTATGGACGGCCCTTTTACTTCATCTGCGGTGAACAGAGAGAGACATGATAACTTAACTTGTTTGTTGTCAGCAATAACAATATGATGAGGTGTGAATATATGAGCTACTATATCAAATACGATATCTTTACAAATGTTAACATCAATCGGAAGCTTTCATCAAACTGATGACGCCCATCTGAGAGACACACATTTATTTAACACATCGAAACTATTGACCACGCTAAACTTTTGACCACATTAGACTATTGACCACATTAAGCTAGTGGCTACATCAAGCTGTTGACCACATGAAGCCAGTGACACGTGAACACATTAAACTAGTGACCAATGACCACAGTGAACTGACCAGTGACCACATTAAACAAGCACTTCAAGTAACAAGCACTTACCATTCATATATGGCAGAAAACTATTGAGTTAAATTTAGGAAACAGATTAAAACATCCCGTTAAACTTAAACACAAATTTTTTACGAAAACCTAAATTGAATATTAGTTTAAATACTCGGCGATTATCACGCGTTTTGTGCCTTGTTATAATTGGAATTATTAGGCGTAAACTTGGAATCTGAATTCGTAAGTCAAGTTTTTCGTAGTGTAAGTCTTTCATTTCTCAAGGTACTACTGTTGTTACTGTATTTTCAATAGCTCAAAAAATTAATTTCCCAAAAATATTGTGCTAAAGTATTACAGTAATTGAGGTACGTACGTCTGATGGTTGATTTTTAAATTCCTTTTCACGGGCTTCATTTCAGTTTCAATACGATGTTAGATGTTAACCTTATTTGGCACTGGCATACTCGAAAGAGGTGTATTGGGTAAGTTCTGAGGGAGTGACACCATGACCTACTGCAATGATTGATACCAACCCTAGTGACACCTCTGAGTAAGCTCATAGCAATATCACAAAATGCTAATGAAATTTCCAAAAATTAAACAAAAAAATGAAAAATTGAAATATATAAATAAAAATTAAATAACATTTAACTAATTCAACATAATTATTACTGTACAAAATACAAAATTTAAAAGCTTTAGTTTAAAGCATTTATTCAAAGGCGTAGTAGCTGTGGGTGCAGGACCAACTCTGTCCTGGGTGCCCGATTTTTAAACTTCGGTATGTGGTATAAGAGACATCAGAGATTTGTCATTGAAATGGGGTAACAAATATTTTTGTTTTGTATCCCATTTACGTCTCCAGCCCTAGCAACGCTCTTGATCCGTTCATAGTCAAAGCAAATTCTACTGAGGCGCATGCCATCGAGTAAAGACGTATGCCATCGAGTCAAGTCGTATGCAATCGAGTCAAGACTTATGCCCTTGAATCAAGACATATGCCCTTGAATCAAGACATATGCCCTTGAATCAAGACATATGCCCTTGATTCAAGACGTATATCCTCAAGTCAAGACATAGCTTCTCGAGTCAAGACATATGTCCTTGAATCAAGACATATGCCCTTGAATCAAGACATATGCCCTTGATTCAAGACGTATATCCTCAAGTCAAGACGCAGCTCCTCAAGTCAAGACATATGCCCTTGAATCAAGACATATGCCCTTGATTCAAGACGTATATCCTCAAGTCAAGACGTAGCTCCTCAAGTCAAGACATATGCCCTTGAATCAAGACATATGCCCTTGATTCAAGACGTATATCCTCAAGTCAAGACGTATCTCCTCAAGTCAAGACATATGCCTTCGAGTCAAGACGTATGTCCTCGATTTAAGATGTATGCCCTCAGGTAAAGACGTATTCCCTCAATTCAAGACATATGCCTTCAAGTCAAGACGTATGTCCTCGAGCCTAGTTGTATACAAGCCTCATGTCTCCAGTCTACTATCACCAAACAGCGGTTGCATGTCCAAATGAATGTCATCTTCATACAGGGACTGAAGGTCTAGCCTGTCTTCATCGTTATAAATAAACTGCACGTCCGAAGTCCCGGCAAGAACAGACTCCTGTGGGTTCAAATTTACGGAAAGACCCTGACGGCCGCTTAGGGCGAGGTCTCGCGATGGCAGTGACGGTTTTCTGGGGACCCCAGGGCTGGCGTTATTTCGTAGGCCGCCGTTCTGTCTTGGAGGAGGCAGCTTCGGAGAGCCCTGATAGCAGTCCAGATCTGCAACGTTTGCAAGAATGTCCGAATCGCTGTCGTCAGGAGAATGCGACCAGCTATCGATCAGATCATTGGTGATGATGTATTCATTCTGTTGGGAGCCGGTGGTCAACCTATTGTCTAAAGTTGTGCCGCCCCTGTCCACGGGGTCGTGGCACCTGAGGACCAGGCCGTTGAGGTTAGAGAATTCACTAAAGCTGGTGTCCAGCCAGGTGGTGCTGGAATCAGAAGTGACGTCAGGACTGACGTCATCTTTCTTGCGTCGGGTGTCTCGAGACGAAATCAAAATACTGCTCTGCGGCTCCGGTCTTCTTCTTTCCCGCTTCCTGTTCTTCAGGATTCTCTCTGGAGGGAGATTAGGGCGCCCACGTGGTGGGGGTAGCGGAAAGCCCAATGATCGGGGCGGAGCTTCCCTTACGGGGAGAGAAGCATCTTTCCGCAGGTGAGCCCTGTATTCGGTGCGCGGGGAGGTTACCCTCGGAAGTGACATAAAGGGCTTGGCAGCACATGGCATTAGGTAGTCGCCGTCGTCTGTTGCAAGGCTGCAAGTCAGGCTGTCAATCTGGGGCGGATATGGCGCCAAAATCTCAGGCAGGTACGTGTGATCCTCAGTCCACCCGTCGGATTCCTCCCCGGGATCCGACTTCTGCTCTGGCCTGACCGGATCTGGTCTTTCCGCATCCGGTAAGGATTGCCGTCGGGGTGGGAGCCGCGGAGGGGGAAGGGAAGGCGCGTGAGAGTTGGAGTGTCGAGTCGTCGAGGCGCGTTTGTAGAACATGGTCGAGTAGTAGTAGGAGTACATTTCGTCCCCGTGCCGGCTAATGTAGATACACGTTCCGAGGATGATGGGTAGAAAGAGAAGGAAGAGCGTCACAGCAATGATGTAGTACACGGGCATCATTTTGTTAGCCGAGGGGTCCCACAATAACGGCCCCCTCTTCCCTTGGGACGGTTTAACGTAGAAGATGATAAATGACGTGGCATTGTAGTTGGTGGTTGGTTGTTGGGCAATACAGAGGCAGCCCTGGATCTCAAACGTCACGTTGCCAAACAAATAGAAATTAAAACTGTCGTTATTACGGGTATTGTCGAGCCACAAGGTCTTGTTTCTCCAGCACTGAACTCTGACGTAGGACACGACTGGATTGCCACCCCGAGCCACACAAGCTACACTTATATCAGCACCTTTGCTGATCTCAAACACATTCCCTAGACTCGCCTTTGAATGATAATCTAAAAAATACGGTGGTGCAGGAGGAGGCCATTTAAGATTGAGTGCCTTGGTGTCGTTGATTGCAAAGTCTTTCCATGGGTTGTCTTCAAAGTCCGCTTCACATTTGATCAATTTCCCTTGGAACGAACTATTCACATTAATCTTATAAGTTGTAAAGTTTGTTCCCTGTTCATTAGCTGTGATTTCTTGATTTGAAAGAAATAGTTTAAAAACTGGTTGGGATTTAAAACCGCTTGCAGTACACATCACCGTAATGTTTGTATTTCCAGGACCTAAAATGCTGTCCACTTGCATTGCTCTAAGGCTTGGAATATTCGTGACGGGCAGCTGCAATCGGCCATTAAACTTGATATTTTTGGGGTAATCTGGTTTGTAAGAAAACGTGTATTCATATGTCCCTGTCTGAGTGTGGTAAACCGTAGCTTGGCAAGTACTGTTGTAAACCAATGAACCACTTGTGTTATAGCCGATGTTCGTCGTGTGCATCAAAATGTTGGATTTCTTCATTACATTATTCAACGTTTCATTAAATAGGCAAACTATCCCCGGAAAAACCCCTGTGATGGTACATTTTAGTCTCACGCCGCCAGTAAAAGGCTCCATTGTACACTGGACACCACTGTTGGGATGATAGACAGCCATTTGACAGGAAAAGAGTTCTTTCATGTCGTCTCTGTTTAAAGTCCATACTAAGCACCTGATCCCAGAGTCACCTACATCAAATGACACGTTCTTAAACTTGAGGTTGAACACTTTTTTTCCACCCTCATTAAAAAACATTACCGTGTGCTTGGTTTTTTTGTTGGCTTCGCATGTTTGTTGTGACAACGCACATGTGCTGATGTCTTTACTCTCATTGAACTTTTCGATCGATTTCCAAATCATGAACCTGCATGACAATACAAAAATGTTGCTGTCAGGAATTTAGACTTATTTACAATAACATTCAAGTTAGGGGGTAGCCGGATATGTTTTTTTTAAAAACTTTTTGCTGGAACCGGATAGTTTTGCCCTAATATTTGTCGGTTCCGGATACTTCAGGTAAGGAGATGCACTTGACTACTTTCTATTTAGTATTTAACACTTTTTATTAAAATATTTATCATTCAACAAATGGAGAGGATCTGCTATCCACAATGACAGTCTGTGACACTGTCAACGTCAACAATGAAGATTTTACAATGAATCGAATGAATGAGGTAGAACAAAGTTCAACGAACTGTGTAGTGTGTACCAAGCGAACAGTGTTCTACAAAGTGCGTAGAGTGGTGTACAAGTAGTCGTGATCTAGAGCTATAAAAAAAACTTTTCTGTTATTCAGATGATTTAAGTTTAATATTTAAGTTTTATATGCTGTTTATTAGCTTACTATGTGATCTTACGTAGTAAAGTTCTATCTATACTTGTAACTTTTAGCTTTATATTTTTTTCTCGTGATGAAATTGATTGTTTGACTATATTGAACAAACAAACTTGCACACAGACATCAACTTAGGGTAATAGCATATACTTGTACAGACTGAATGATACGGATATAACTAAACCGGTCGCAATTTCAACACTGGTTAACAATTAACCAAATTTATAGAAACTGTTATTTTATTCAATTAATTTGAATTCAAATTATTCTTTACTAAATTGTTCCGGATCTGCCATTAGTATTTGTCAAATCCGGATAGTGCCGGAAACCCAAATATCCAGCCCAGATATCCACCTCATACCCCCTTATTCAAATACAGTGATCTCTGGAGGAAAAAACAACTCATCTCCAAATAAAGACGACGGGTTTACTAACTCTTGAGTAAAGTGGATTTCTAAATACTAAATAAGTAAAAATTGTGTAAATACCAAATACAAAAAAGTAAATAATACACACTTACGTATTGGATTCATGAGACATAATATCTAAAGTGCAGTTGAGTTCGAATGGTTTGTTTTCTTCTGCTACTGGGCACCAGGGAACTTCCGGGGCACACAAGGAGTAGTGGATCAACAAGAAGGCCAACAAAAACACGAAGATGAACTCTTCCATGCTCAATTGTAAGAACCTCGCAAATTTCAGATGTTAGGTGTCCAGGGAAGATGTTAAGGACGTGAACCCATTTTTTCACATCACTTGATTCTGTTTGGCGAATCCCTTGAAAAAGTTTTGAAAGAATCATGTGTTTAAAACTAAGATTGCATAGGAAAAGAAATGGCATAGACTTTAAGACGTAAAGACAAATGAAAAGAAAAAGTTGACGATGGAAAACAAATTGTAGGTATAAATATATATCGGCTGCGGAAATTAATTATTAATTTCTCGATTAAACGGTAAATTTTCATATCGATTAAAATTATTTTTATCGATAAAATAACAATTAAAATGAAAGAAATATTGTAAAGAGGGATGTTATCGATTTAATTAAAATTAATCGTTAACTTTTGAAAAATTACCGAATAATTAATCGATATTTTTTAATTAAAGCTAAAAATAAGATGTATGACGTCATTAAACTGAAAATTTCAAGGGAAGTAACAAAAATAGGCAATTGACATTTTTAAAATTTAAATATAAGTAATTCAATAAAATGTCAATGAATTTAAATTTTGTTAATCTTAATAACGTAAAAGCAAAGTTTAATTGTTGATATCATTTTCCGTATAAAATAGCTTATTTTAAAGTATATTTTTCTATACACTTTAAAAAATCTTTTGTTTTTAATGGAGAAGTTTGTACGTAAAAAAAGAAGCACGTTTGCTGTAGTATATAAGATAACCAGTAGAAGCTGACTTTTTGAACTGCGAGAGAAGACGTAAATAAATACAGAAATGAAACAAATAACTCCTGTTGACATCAACAATGAATAACTTGAGTCCAGAAAAATATAAATAATGAACAAGCGAAGAATATCTGCCTCCTGCTATTTATCGTCAATAGGACATTTCTTGCACCCAATGACGCTAAACACGTAGCTTTATAAATATCACTGAAAATTACAGGCCAAACACCCTCGGCCATCAAATCTCTAGCTACGCCACTGAATACCTTCACATTTTTTACCAGTGTATTAATTTTTTTTTACAGGAAAATCTTAGGATATTATCAGTGGCGTAGCTAGGGGGGGGGGGCGGAGGGGGCGGTCCGCCCCGGGCGGCACTCAATCAAAGGGCGGCATTTGTGGGCATTTGAAAAATAAACCCAGTCATTTCCGAAATCCGTCCCTTTTCTTTTGAAGGGGAAAGCCATAGTGAAACAAAAATAATCTCAATTTTGAGTTTAAATTAACGGATTTGTGGAAAATTTGTTTGACTACATAGTAGTTGTTATAACTAACTGAGAACAGTTTTAAAATTTAAAATAGCTCAAAAAAGGTAACTATAGCAAAATTAAGCTGTATAGGTCACATATGGCGCTTTTATAAGAAAAAATGGACAAAAAACAACACATCATTGCTGGTTAGAATATAGATCTATGTAGTATTAATATCGCACGACAGTTTTAGCGTGGAATTTCGACATTCGCAGAATGATGCGCTAACAAGTATATATACCTACATGACATAGTGGTTCAAATAGTGTGTTTAAATTGTAAGTAGTAAATTTTATTACTTTTTCGGGTTTTATAAAATTATTGTAAGGTAACTTATTAAAAATTAAATTTACTTTGTTTTTATTGAATTAAAGTAACACATGTAGGTTGGATTTTTCATTAAAATACGGTTATTTATTAAAAATGAACGATGATTCATTTCTCCGTTAATAAACACTACAGTAGTGTACATAATTCCGAAAAAGACATACTTAAAAATATCAAGCGTCTTTGAAAATTAACATCTGAAGTAACAAGTAGAACAAGATCAGATGCAGGAATTTTACTCATTTCATGGCAATCGTTTACTCATCTATGATAACTCAATTTATGGGAACCCGTCTTTTTTAAATTAATGCAAACTATGCAAACCCAAGATGGCATTTGATAAAACAAAGATATTTGCTAACACAGAACGTTGTTTCAGAGAGTTGGAATTATCGACTAGATACCAAGTGACAAGGAGAGAATATGAGTTGGGAAAATTCAGAAGACGTGGTTCTATCTTTAGAGCAAGAAGTACAACGAGAAATGTTTTTAACCACAAATGTAATTATAAAAGAAAATAAAAGAACGAGGTGATGAGTTACATGTCCTTGCAAGAAAATATTCGTGTATAATACTATGCTATCTAGGATTCTAAATGAAGAATTTGAACATCAATTAAAATTCTTTATTTACATTGATAACGAAATGTTTGAGATTGAAAGAGAAAGGATCCAGGTTTTTATGGCAGTACACGGGTATGGGCTTAGCTATTGCGGGCCCCTATGCAGCTTAGTATGCGAAACTGATTGCGTGGGCCCCAGTTTTGGTAGGGATACGATATTAATAAGGATAATAAGTGAAAATTAAGACCACATAGGTTGAAGGAGCCTAAGACCAGCATTGGCTGTGCCTACACTACAAGAATAGGCATTATGTTTTTAAAAAAGAGGGGAAATACCCCCCTCATCTATTAAAATATAGTTAAAATTCAATATTGGGAAATTCTTTATCCAACATTACAATTTTGCTAAGATTTTTTTAAAAACAATTGCTATCAGTGTATCTAGTTATGAAAGAAGCTTCTCCGAACTGAAGTTGAAAAAAATATTTTCGCTCCACAATAAGTGATTTAAGACTACAAAATTTTGCAATATTGTCCAGCATAATACAAATAATATAAATCTTGTTAACATATCAAACGCTTTTTCGACTATGAAAGTTAGGCGAATAAGTAAATTTATAAATAATTTTTAAAAATATGTTTACAAACTGATGTATACAATTCTTTTCTTTTTTATTAAAAAAAATTCATATATTTATAAATAAAAAATAAAAGCATATTAATTGTTAATGTTTTTGGGTTTAAATTTGGAATATCTTTTGTCTCATTTGAAGTGGTAGGTTGGGGTGTGACCTTATAACTTTCTTGTTGGCTTAAAAACAAGTATATTGTATTTTTATAATGTGTAATTGTGTATTTATAAGTTTATCCGGCCTCTTGTAATGCTGCTTAAAACATAAATAGGGCATGCGATGGTAAAATTGTTCCCCACCTTTAACAATGTACTTCGTTTCAATTACAATTATTTATTCCCATACAAGCGGTATTTTCTATTTGAAAATGAGCATGTTTAAAATCATTTTTTTTTTGGTTTGATTGGTCATTTAAATATGTTTTTAGTTTAAGATTGCACTCTAACACCGTAACACGCGTGAAACCACGTAAATCGTCATTGAATAAAGTTTGGGTTATCATATATTTCAGTGTAGCTTTTATTTAAAGTTCCACGTTTTGTTTTATCAAATGTGTGACTCCCCCCCCCCGGTGCATGACGTCATTTATGGGTGGCCTCTATAAGGGCGGCATATTTGATACCGCCCCGGGCGGCAAAAGTTCTAGCTACGCCACTGGATATTATAGAACTTAAAGTCTAATTTAAAAAAAAATAATTAATTTTAAATCAATGAACATTTTTAAGTTAGCAATGAAAAATCTGTGACTTTTAATATTTTCATTTTTGTAATTAAGAAGCCCATGAATTTTATTAATATTGTTGTCTTAATATATTTTTAGGATAAATAAAACATGGTAGGAATGAATTACTCCGAAAACAATGTTTGAGACGTAATCAGATAGACCACTTCCCAGTTTCCTGCTTAACAATGATTCATAGATTCATGGGGGCAGCACGTTTCTATGAGTCGACATTGGACTGGTGTGAATACAATGATTATATCCAGACCCAGATTCTGACTTATGGGTGTGTGTTCACTACTACTGCCTCACGTCTAGTCTATAAGCTCTAAGATATATATATATATATATATATATATATATAGAGAGAGAGAGAGAGAGAGAGAGAGAGAGAGAGATAGAGAGAGAGAGAGAGATATCGGTTATTGTTTGGGTTAAGGGTTAGGTTATGAACGAATATGAAACTAGTAATAATACAAAAGGCATTAAACTCTAACATGGCAATAAAATGAAATGCAATTTTAATTTAACAAAATTTTGATAGACACAGAGGAATAAGAAAAAATACAATTTTCCTGTTTTAAACAACAAAAGCAAACAAAGCCTGTTTCTTCCCCTATGGAATCTTGACATGGTTTGAGTTGCCTGAACAAACAAGGAAAACAAACACACTAAAACATTTAATACTCTTAAAAAAATTTCAGACCAGACATAAACCATGAATAAGCGTATGACCCAATAATCTTCTATAAAGAATCTATACATACAATTCACTTAAAAGGGCATGTGGAAACAAGCATGACAAATGACCCTCGCTGAGGTCGACCACCGACCAATCAGTTTATGGTTGGCAAGCAAAGGTGGTGGCCAGGAGGGGGGAGAGATATCGAGACCATCAATGCTTCTTGAGAGTTCACCATCGTTGTTCCATCATATAATAACATGCATTTCGTAGTGTAGTCGAATACATCCGCCTAACACTGGAGGTCCTGGGTTCAGGCCTCGGCTGATACATTATGTTTTGCCGTTCTTTTACCCCTTTTCTCTGTAAACATGGCCATCGCTTTGAATGTATTTCCCGAAATAAAACGCTTCGTACATTTTAATACCAATGCCTGCATAAGGTAAAAGTTTGTTCCTATCGGTACTGCTTTCTTCGTGCTGCAATTTGTGCTGGTTCTCCACCCTCCTTTTTTGCGATATGGCTACCGCATTGAATGTATTTCATGGAAACAACACCTCATTCTATGTTATACAGATTCCTTCATCAGGTAACAGTTTGTTTCTATCGGTCGCAAATTTCTGTAAAAATTTCATTGTCGAAACTGTTGCTCTCAAACTTCGCAATATGGCTATAAACTTTGTTTCTCAACATTGGGATAACTTCGATGACGTGCTCTCCGTGGTTCTCAGTGACGGAAATATTGTCATAAACTTAAATCAACAATACGTTCAACACATGAATATTCTAGGAGTATATGGTGGCGAGGCAGAAATTATCGCGATGTTCGAAATACTTCCCAGGCTTTCCGCCAATATCATTTACTTCCGAGAACTTCATCGACTTTACAATTCAGGTCAACATTTGTTTATATACCTGCTCTTTAGCGGTCCTTCCGATCATGGCCATTACGAAGTTCACTTGCCTCTCACACTTGATGGCTTTTTGATTCCATCTATTGACAACCTTGATATATCCACACACATTTCACAGCCACCTTATCACACTGATGGGACATCATCTTGCTACTATTCTAATAAACATTTGCAACCGCATTTCAGAACATATCTAATGTACAAACGGATTCCTCAGAAGAACTTCAATCCACCATCTCTCTCTCTCTCTCTCTC
>MUZC01002686.1:339756-394807 GCA_002072015.1 Radix auricularia
TATATATATATATATATATATAAGGGCTGCGGAAATTAATTATTAATTTCTTGATTAATCGGTAAATCAATTGAAATTATTTTTTATCGATAAAGTAGCAATTAAAATGAAAGGAAATATTTTTAAGTGGGCTGTTATCGATTAATTTAAAATTAATCGTTAACTTTTGAAAAATTACCGAATAAATAATCGATAATTTTTACTACAGCTAAAAATAAGATGTATGACGGCATTAAACTGAAAATTTCAAAGGAAATAACAAAAACAGGCAATTCACATTTTAAAAATTTTTAGATATAAGTATTTCAATATAATGTCAATGAATTTAAATTTTGCTATTGTTAATTAAGCAAAAACAAAGTTTAATTGTTGATATCATTTCCCATAAAAAAACAGCTTATTTTAAAGTACACATTTTAAAAATCTTTTGTTTTTAATGGAGAAGTTTGTATGTAAAAAAGCAACGATTTTTAATTTTTAGCAATTGATTTTTCGTAATGTTGAACATGAGACTAACGTATTTAAACTCATAAACGTATCCTGCCACTTTTTAGATTTAATATTTAAACTTATTAAGATTCTGACCCTTTACATATACAAAGTAGCTCTAATATGTTATTATTAAAGGCAAAACTTTAAAACACAAGTAACACACTCGCTTGTAATAAAAGTCAAATAAAATAAAAACCCTTTTTTCTCAACGGTTAAATTTTCACAATTACCAAGATACGGCACAAACAACCGTTTTGAACTGCAATAAGAATAGAAAAGAAGTAGTCGGGTAATCACATTTCAGTTTCCTTCCTCTATGCTATGATTCATCAAGTCTCTTGAGTCGACATTGACCTAAGGCCTGTCGTAATCTCATTTAGGAGATTTTTATTTCATAATAGTGAGCATTGTTACTGATGCAACACACGATATGTGAGATAGTGTGTGAGTGATGTCTATATGAATGTGATGAAAGAAAGTGGGGCGTGGTAAATAGTTGTAAGGAACATAAAGAACAGGCTGCGAAGATTTTTTAATAACAATAAACTGTTATTGACCGTTGCAAATTTGTTGGCCTTATTTTTAAAAAAAAAATTTTTTATAAGTGTAGAAATAATGTAGTAACTAGGGACCAACTGGGTAGACATTTTCTATCAGGTACCAAATCCCAATAGTTAGATGTACTATTTGCCAGATGCGGGTACAAACCGATGGTTGTTAAACTAAAATCCGAATTAATTATTAAATATGGCGGCGTGGCGCTAATTGCAATGAGTAAACACGAAATTGTCATAGAAAATTAGTTTATTAACTTTGTATCTTTATAATTTCAAATTATTAATTTATATAATTAGGTTATATTTGTTATGCTTTTAACAATTCTTAAGTATACCAATCTTGATACCTATCGAATTCCCAAAATGATAATAATAAAGTGATGATTTATATAGCACTGTATACCAGCAAGGAGCAGGGCTCATAGCGCTTTACATTGAGATAATAACATACATATATTAATTAAATAAACATTCATATCATACTAACCACATAAATGACAATACGTTACACATAAGATACGATAATCATCAAAAAAGAAATGTTGTTTCATTAATTTTGAATATACATTTTGAAAAGATGTGTCTTAAGTACAGTCTTGAAAGACTTGGTAGTTGAAATACTACGGATGTGTAATGGAAGAGAATTCCATAGTTTGGCTGCATAAAAAGAGAATGACCTTTCGTCAAATGTTTTTGTTCTTGTCTTAGGAACACAGAGAATGCGTGTATCTGCAGAAGAGCCTAGCTGAGGACTTGGTGAATAGACCGACAAAAGATCAGTAAGATAGGAAGGGCATGAGTCAGAAAAGAAGTTGTGACACAGAACGGCCAGTTTGTAATCAATTCGGGCCATTGAAGTGAGTAAAGAAGCGGAGTATTTTTCAAAAACTTTTTTTTTTTTTAGTTATTTGGCATTTGCGTGGGCACTATTTGCAAAGACGAATAGTTCCGAAAAACCCGAAATCCGGGTGGGACGAATGTCCCGAGCGATTTCCTGTTGGTCCCTAATAGTAAAATCTCACGTTGGATCGTAACAACACTAGAGGCTTGTTTGTAAATATGAACGTCATATCTAGGCTCTAATAGCTGACATATCAAGTCAACTGACGCAGACATAAACGTCATATCTAGGCTCGGATAGCTGACTTATCAAGTCAACTGACGCAGACATAAACGTTATATCTAGGCTCGGATAGCTGACTTATCAAGTTAACTGACGCAGACATAGACGTCATCTCTAGGCTCATACTTACTGCCGAAAAGTAATCAACTTGGTCCAACACTATGTTTAGAATGGCTAAGAGATAGCCTCTTGTGTGCGATGATGGACTGAGTTTTTGCGGAGCGCTTGTTTTTACCAGACAATGATGTTAACAGAACAATTCTCTACAGACAGAAATTCACAGCTCTGATCCTTGGATAACCTTTTTTTTTCCAGGAATAATTACATAATACAAAGCAGTAACATTCATTTACTTATTGTTTTATTTAATTTTAATATCTAAATTCCAGTTGAGTTCTAATGGGTTGTTCGCTTCTGCTACCGGGCACCAGGGCATTGTCGTGGGCATATCAGCAGACTGGGATCAACAAAGAGAACGCCCGAAGCAGGGACATGAGCTATGCTATCCTCGGCGATACGAACATCACAAAGTAAGGTCCTCGCGAAATAGTTCTTGACGTGAAGAGATGGAAGATGGAAGTGACTCGAATCTGAACAACGCCTTAGGATTCTGATCAACTAAACACCATAAGTGTCAGGGAAACATTATGGAGCTATTGGGTTTTCCCTGACATGTCAATGTGTTACTTGTGTTTGGTGCGGTGCGGTGCGCACGGTATGAAAGGGTATGACGTAAGAGTGTGAGCGTGACGTAGTGGTAGAGAGGCAGTTGGTGTGAGCGAGAGATAGGTCGTGTTTGTTAATGGTGGAACTTTTTGCTGTTAATAAAGTTATAGATGTTCAGAAGTGTTGGTGTTCTACCTTGAGTTGATCTGTCCGTTTGGTCATAACAAGTAACCCAGACAACGACGTAACAATAAGAAATAAACTTTCAAGTGGAAGTGTTAAAGTAAAGATAATACGTGTTAAGTATGAAGGGGAAAGGAAAGATAAATGAAGGTAGATTTTAGATTAGGGTTCGGGAAACCATGACTCGTGAGCCAGATGTGGCTCTATTGGTGGCTGCATCTGGCTCTCAGACAAAGGTTCTATTAAAAAATAACACGTTTATTCAGATTTCTTTGATGTACATATCAATTGCATAAAAATTCAAACTGACAAGAATGACACCATTAGTTAAATCATTAAACATTGAAACACTGAAGGATAGAAGAACCAAGAGTAAAGTAGTAATTATACATAAAGCAATTAATTCTAAGATATAAGGTTGAAACAGCCTTTCTTATTCCGTATGCAAGAGCGAACACATGCAAATAGTCGTTCTTCTCATACGGAATTCGGGTGTGGAATGGGTTGCCTGAAGAAACAAGGAAAACCAACTCCATCAACATTCAAAACTCTAATAAGAATGCACAACTAAACAAAAATATATAAGCATAGGCCGCAATATTCTTATGTATAGAAGGAGCGTCTGTAGCAGATAAGATAAGATAAGAAAAGATAAGAGACATGTTTATTATTTGACTTTTAGTGTTGAAATTACACAAAATACACACATCAACTTGAAGTTTTGGTGTTAAACATAATGTATGGCTCTCTCAGAATTGCCTTTCAAAATATGTGGTGCTTATGTCTCTCTCAGTCAATATGATACCCGATCCCTGTTGTAAATGATGGAAAACATGATAACGAGGAAGACGTGTGCGCGTGCGTAAGTATGTTCACGTGCTTGAGTGCGTATGTTCATGCGTAGAATTGTTGACCAACTCTTCTTGTCGTGTAAGAAAACCGTATTCTCAGAAAGTCGATGATTCTAAAAGTTTCCTTTAATACCCGAAAGACAACTTTGTCACCTCCGTCTTCTCACATGACAATATAGGTTTGTAAATTGGCCTGCATTGAACTTCATGTCTATGTTATTTGGAGGTTAATTTTTAAAAGTGAACATCTCTATATTGATATTGCACCCCTTCAAATTTTTTTTTTTTAAAAAAAACTCATGCATTTTTTAAATTTGATGATCACACATTTTTTTAAAAAGCTTTAAGAGAGGGAGAGAGAAAGAATGAGAGAGAGAGGGGGGAGAAAGAGAGAGGGAGAGAGAGAGAGGGGGAGAGAGAGAAAGAGAGGGAGAGGGGGGAGAAAGAGAGAGAGTAAGGAGGGAGGGAGAATGTTTATTTATCATCGATTGGTCGACATGGCTCAGCCAAGAAGATCAATGTGATGTTTGAAACCCAAATAGATCTTGTTAAAAGAGGTTTGCTTCACGCTTCCTAACAGTGCTGTCCGAAAAGGGTGTGGGTGAGGGGGGCAGGGGGGAAATTATCAAGGATAAGATATTACCTATAAGGGGGCGGGCAATTTCATTGTTATCACGTGGTGAAAAATATATCAGCTACTCCTCTGCCTCTAAACCCTTGCTTACTCACTTGCAATTTCCATTTATTTTTTATATTTGAAAAGAAAACAAAATAATCTGTTTCATAAATTGTATGCATTTCTTTTAATATATCATCGTCATGCTCTCAAATTATCTCTCCAAAAGCTGGATGTCAAAAAGATAACATATGAACAACTCAAAGCTTACCACAATATTTACATGCCATGGTTGCAATTTCAAGACATCTGTAGATAAAGGGATCTATTGGGACAGGCCTACGTAAAAACTACCGCATTTTAAAATAAAAATATTAAATGTTCGAAGGCTAAAGCCTGCACAAAGCTTACAGAGCTATGATAAGAAATCTTGTTACTTCTTCAAACAATATTATTTTTTTAAAACGTGTCCCTTACAGTAGCGCTTCTTAAACTTTTTACAAAGGCGGACCAGCAGAAAATTTTCTATTGCACCAAGGGCCTGTGCACTATTTTCTCTGTACTGACGTGGTAGCGAAATATTTGTGTATATTTATTGCATTTGTTTAATTTTATATGCTTATTAACGAAAGTATTGACATATTCTATAGGTATAGTATTCATCGTGGCAAATATGTGATTATAAGTATATTTCCCGCCCTTTTCCTTTTAACTTCTAGGGACCGGCAGCGGATTGTTTACGGAAGGCATCGATCCACAGACCACCACTTTGAGAAGCACTGTATTACAGAGTCGTTAAATTTTTAGTTGATGCTTTTGTTTTGGCCGAACGTCCTTGTTTAAACTTTGGATCGGTTTCGAGGACAGTGTTGGTTTGGTTACAAACGCTGACAGTTTACGCTGCACATTGATCTAAAAGTTTATTTACAAGTTACACAATAAGATGCACATCAAATAACTTGTATAACACACAAATCTAGTAAATAATAATATAAGTATTTATTCACAGATAGAAACGTCATGGTTTATGAGATTATTTATAAACGTTTACAAATTTAACATAATAAATAACTATGCACATATGTTTTAATAAATTACTGCAACACATAATATTGAGCATTTAATATTTTTTAAAAACATATAGAATCTAGTTGATAATATTTATGAGATCTATCGAAGACGCTCATTAAAAATTTGTTCAAAGTAGCATTCAGCACTTTCTAGGAACTGCCATAGTCAATTTGAACATAGTGGCATTGTATATTGCCAATGAAAGCAAAGCGTAAGCGCTTCACTCTTGACCACGCCTTCAGACTGAAGCGATCCTTTCAATGGCTGAGACGTTTCCCCGGAGATGTTCCTTTAATGGAGGGGAGGAAACGCATCTTCGCTTTCGCTGTTAGGAGCCCAGACGACCGCTATTACTGCATTAGTAACAAAAATGCTGAAGACAGTATCTTTTTGTCCAGTATGCCTGGTTTCGGCTGACCAATAGGTGCGATGACCTCGCCCAAACTAGATACCACACTTCGACGGATAGACGTACATGAATTGAGATTTTAACGCAGTGAGCCCACGCGTAGATTATGGTACCTCACTTTCTAAGTGTAAATAATATTAATGAGTCCACCTCAAAAATTGATGGGAGTAGCGCTTAGCATTATTTAAGACAATCCCTGGCTTGTAACTAAAAGTAAGCCACATAAAGATAAACTTCAAGGAAGCTCAGATGATGTGCGCGTTTTTTGCCCTTGTCTCGGCAGAGACATCTCACGTGATGTCAAACTCTTTGAATACAAGTCACCGCTTGACAGTTTTGGTTTCAGGAGGGACAATAATGAACCACGTGACCTAACTGAATGCCTCCTGGTCACGTCACGTCCCCATCTCTGGGCCTTGTCCTGACATCCTTGACCAGAGTTGACCGGAACCAGTCCTAAAAGGCAGACCGCTGGTTCAGTGTGTACGTTGGCTTCGACGCTAGCGCGCGACACGGAGTCATCGCAGTCTGAGCAGTCGCAAAAATCCGAGCAATCGCTGAATGCGTCAAAGCCGTTATCGTTAAGTTCCATGAAATCGTTGCCTGTTTCCACATGCCCATAACTCGCTGCCATATGGACACTACTCTCCGGTATATGCCCACTACGGTCTCTAATCGCTTCTCCTTCACGATCATGACTCAATTCTGTATTTACATCAAGGCTGCATACTCCCGAATGCCTATGACACTTTCCTGTACGCCCATTACACACATCTTTATGATCTTTACATAATGTTATGTACTCGTCACTTACTAGATGTTCATGTTCGTGACACATCGCTTTGTGACCCTTACGCACGTTTTTACGATCACTACATAATCCTTTCTGTTCACTACAAGACCTATGTCGACCGGTCGTAGACTTTAGTTGTAAGTTACGACTTCCCCCTAGAGATCCGCAGATTTCCAACCGATGGTCAACAGTACCTGAAAAATTTCCAGCCGTTTCTTTATCATGGTAAGTTATTCCTGAGTGCCCGGATGTTTGCTCGACAGAATTTCTAACAGAGCAACTGGATTGTTTCCGTAAATGTTGAGGAAAGGGCGGAGGCGATGGGGGGCTCACGGGGGCAACACCCGAAGCGGCACCTTCTGGTACGTCGATTTCCGCGTACAAGTTGATGGACTTGCGTCTGCGCAGGCGATAATAAGCGCTGGCCCCTAAAACAATGACCAACAACCCCAAACACGTCCCTAGCCCAATAGCCATGGACAGGGTGTCTGGGTCACTGGTGCCGCAAGTTTTGCAAGCAGAGAAGCACTTCCAGCACTCCCACACCTCCCACCTTAGTTCGACACCCTCGCCGAGTCTTTCAGGTAACAATGAATTGTTACGTCCATCCCAGCAAGTCAGGTTAACGGGAGACATACGACCTTCAATGGAAGGGCAATGAACGTGATAGTTATTACGTCGTTCTGACTGGACCAGACTGTTCGAATCAGATTTTGTGCAATTGATTTCGTACTGACTGAGATCGTTCGGTGCCTTCCGTAGCTCATTTCCACAATGAGAGCAGTTGATATGTACAGCAATGATCTCAACGTCAACACTTGTGTGCGCATGCGCCACCATGATGATAAAAATAGACAAACCAATCATTCGTCTGGGTTGTTTTTGTTTGTATTTTTGTTCGTATGGCCGCTGAAAACCTGGAACAATATTAAAGTTTATTATCAATTTATTTTGGTGAAAATCATACAGAAAATAAGTTGTATCATCTGAGATAAGTATTGGTAATTTTTTGTTTTAAATTTAAAAATTACTTACAAAAGTTATCATTTTTAGCGTGAGATTTTCTTCACAAATTTTCATTCTTAACTTAAATTGTGTTTATTTAATTTATTTTAAAGCTTCGAAAACGAACAAAAGAAGATAAAACTGTATTCTTTGTTTCAAAAACTGACAGTGACGTCAGGCTGAATCTAAAGTAAATGATCTAGTTCTCTGGATGTCTGGGGTGTTCTGTTGGGTAACACGCGGCGGTGGGGGGAGGGGTATTGGAGGGGATAGATTATCACAAGGCTGTGACAGATTAAAGGATTTCCCTCGAAAGATCGTAACGAAACTGAGACTACGAGCAATACGTGGTCTTTCTGTTTTGACGCCGACCAAGAGACGGGCCCGTATTAAGGTCTTTTTAGGCTCCACGCACTCTTATATCAACAGGTGAGTTCTCAATTAAAAAACTTACAACCAAATAACCAGCTGTACACTATATCCCAACAGTTGTATATCATTTCCGACAATGTGTCTTATAACGATGTAGGAATTATTCCATATAAGTCTTGACTTGAGTCAACGAGGTTTTACCAGGAGATTGTGCGCTCTTCTAATGCAGAGACGTCACTACGGGGATGCGGTGGGAGGTGGTGACACCAACCCTTGTGACATGTCACTGTTCTATATGCTAAAATATCCTTATTCCGGCGGAAAGTATATGTATATGAATCATATGAATGTTTTTCTATAGATCGGACGCAATAACATTACAATCATACAATTTTTATTCTTCATAAATTAATTTCGTAAATCTCAGTAGTAATACCCATTGTGCCAATAACAAAGCCGCATTTTTAAAGCGTCAAGATAGTATTTAAAAAAAAAAGTAAAAAAAAAAGTCGAATGAGTATTTAAAAGCTAGATCTACTTCCAACAAAGAATTTCCGATTTTTTTATTCAAGAGAAATCATTCTAGACCACATTAAAGTCGTTTCAAATCTATAGATCTAATGCTGAAACTAAACAAAACAATTGCTATCTACAAACTGCTGCTAAAATTACGGGAGTAGAACGAAAAGAGATTTTTCAAAAATTCCTTCTCCAGCATTATCCTAAATATTATTAGCTATCGTTTGGCGTTTGTTTCAACCCGATGGATGTTATGGTTGGCGATAAATTGACAAAATACTGATAATGATTTTACGGGAAATCCAGCTTAAACTTTCCTGTTTTTATTTGTCCGTGCACGTCTTCGGGACCTGCTTAACATATTTGCAAGAGACCAGAACCTTCTATCTTGTATGTTTCAGGAGGAGTTGCATGATCAAAGCTCGAACACTCATGACAGACATTTCAAATATGCAAACGAAATTTTTTTCAATAAGAAATATTGCGTTAATAATTACATCTATGGTTTTTAAAGTTAGCACAGAGCACAAGGAGCACAAAATGCTATTGAATAAAGACCAGCCAAGCTAATAGACTTTTAAGATCACCAATGCTGGCATCAAAACCGTTGCGGAATTTACTTTTTAAGCACCCCCCCCCTTATATATTGGGTTTTAATGCTATTTGGTTTTTTGGTTGTTCAGTTTAAAAGGCAGTTTTTTTTTAAAATAAAAATTTAATATAATGTTCGTTTAATCGTGCTAAACTTTCACAATGCTCCTTAATTATTCATGGAAGTTTACCTTTTAGAGAATCCATAATTATAACATTAATTACATTTTTGTTGTTGCAACAGTTAACAATAATCTTCATTTCTAGAAATTCACGTTCAAATTATAAGATTATGTCGTCCTACCCTTATCGCGGTATGTTCTAGGCCAGCTACAGCCGAAGCTATTTGAGAACCCCTATGATGGGTCTGGCTGTCTCTGATTGGATGATGAAATTCGAACCACCTGCAGACGAAGTTTCTAAATGCTTTTAATTTAAGCAAATACTGATTTTGTTGTTGTTGATATAATTATTAGATGATCGAAAAAATGACAACAAAGTGTTATTATCACTTACCGTATCGATCAGACACAATCAGTTACAATCAAGCACAATCACGAGCCTTCGTCAGCTGGGGTTAGTAAATCACGTGCCACGTCTAGTTATTCCCTCCTTTCAAGCCATTAAACCCAGTTATCTGTAACAATTGAAGATGTTGTCTTCACCTGTAAACACCTACTTCGTGTGGATATCTCCATGCGCCTAGCTACCTTGGCTTGTCGCAACGTGTCCACGTTTGATATTTAACACACACAATCATGCGTTCGTCTTTTTTTTTTCTCTTCTTTTCCAACCTAACAGATAGCCATGACTCATGCCAAGATTTCACGCGGTGACAAAACTCCCTAAACTTCCCACGCAGCGGGAATGCCGCTAGGTTGTGACGCGCGAAAGACACACGCGCTTAACATTTCTTGGAAAATTCGGTTTCGGCTAAAGAGTAGAAACATGTTTCTGTTGGTAGGGGGGGGGAGGGGTTCAGGGGTGGTGGTGTGGGTTATCTTTAAATCCTCTTGGAGACTGGCGCGGTTGAACGACCCCCAAACAAGTGATTCATCCGTGCCGTTTCATTGGTTGATATGAGCGAGGAAACGAAAACCCAAGTTATCATCCAATCGCAGTCGGGTGAATATTGGTCGTGCCTAGACTTTGAACACGAGCGTCTAATGTTCGTGGATATTTATGGCATCGGTTATTCCCGACATCTCACTCCCAACAACTTTAGACCGCCTTGAGAGTCACGTGGATCAAACACGAATCTGAATACATTACGTTGTAGTGATCTAAATCTTTTTTAAAATTATAAAAATTTTTATAGCTTAGAATGGATTTACGATTAAAGTTTTAAATGGACGTGCAAGGAGTTTTGTGATTCGATGAAAAGAACGTAATCTCTTTCGTTTCTCAGACAGGTGACCATTAACTTCACGGGAGAAATGACCTAACTTGACATTAGCGACATTGCTGTTCAAGTCTTGGTCTTTTCTTTGTTAACGCTTTCTGACTGATTGAAATAGACATGCTGAGTTTTACATGTTACATCTCAGGACGTTGTGCTGAAAAGGTCACCGTAATAATAGCAGGAGGGTCACCGTAATACTAGCAGGGGGATATAGTTTAAGTGACGTTAATAATTTGGCGTGACCCTGCAGGGTATCACCCTACCTGCGATTGCATCCTGCGGTGATAGCAGTCAGCCAGTGATAGCACCCAGCCAATGATAGCACCCAGCCAGTGAAGGCACCCTGTCTGTGATAGCACCCTGTCTGTGATAGCACCATGTCTGTGATAGCACCCTGTCAGTGATAGCACCATGTCTGTGATAGCCCCCTGCCAGTGATAGCACCCTGTCTGTGATAGCCCCCTGCCAGTGATAGCACCCTGTCTGAGATAGAACCATGTCTGTGATAGCCCCCTGCCAGTTATAGCACCCTGTCTGTAATAGGCCCCTGTCTGTGATAGCACACAGCCAGTGATAGCACCCTGTCTGTGATAGCACCCAGCCAGTGATAGCACCCTGTATGTGATAGCACCCAGCCAGTGATAGCATCCTGTCTGTGATAGCACTCAGCCAGTGATAGCACCCTGTATGTGATAGCAGTCAGCCAGTGATAGCACCCTGTATGTGATAGTACTCAGCCAGTGATAGCACCCTGTATGTGATAGCACTCAGCCAGTGATAGCACCATGTATGTGATAGCACTCAGCCAGTGATAGCACCCTGTATGTGATAGCACTCAGCCAGTGATAGCACGCTGTATGTGATAGCACCTAGCCAGTGATAGCACCCTGTATGTGATAGCACTCAGCCAGTGATAGCACCCTGTATGTGATAGCACTCAGCCAGTGATAGGACCCTGTATGTGATAGCACTCAGCCAGTGATAGCACGCTGTATGTGATAGCACTCAGCCAGTAATAGCACCCTGTATGTGATAGCACTCAGCCAGTGATAGCACCCTGTATGTGATAGCACTCTGCCAGTGATAGCACCCTGTCTGTGATAATTTTAGCCAGTGATAGCACCTTGTCTGTGATAGCACTCAGCCAGTGATAGCACCATGTATGTGATAGCACCCAGCCAGTGATAGCACCCTGTATGTGATAGCACTCAGCCAGTGATAGCACCCTGTATGTGATAGCACACAGCCAGTGATAGCACCCTGTATGTGATAGCACTCAGCCAGTGATAGCACGCTGTATGTGATAGCACCTAGCCAGTGATAGCATCCTGTATGTGATAGCACCCAGCCAGTGATAACACCATGTATGTGATAACACTCAGCCAGTTATAGCATCCTGTATGTGACAGCACCTAGCCAGTGATAGGACCCTGTCTGTGATAGCACTCAGCCAGTGATAGCACCCTGTATGTGATAGCACCCAGCCAGTGATAGCACCCTGTATGTGATAGCACTCAGCCAGTGATAGCACCCTATATGTGATAGCACTCAGCCAGTGATAGCACCATGTATGTGATAGCACTCTGCCAGTGATAGCACCCCGTATGTGATAATTTTAGCCAGTGATAGCATCTTGTCTGTGATATCACTCAGCCAGTGATAGCACCCTGTATGTGATAGCACTCAGACAGTGATAGCACGCTGTATGTGATAGCACTCAGCCAGTGATAGCACCCTGTATGTGATAGCACTCAGCCAGTGATAGCACCCTGTATGTGATAGCACCTAGCCAGTGATAGCACGCTGTATGTGATAGCACCTAGCCAGTGATAGCACCCTGTATGTGAAAGCACCTAGCAAGTGATAGCACCCTGTCTGTGAGAGCACCCAGCCAGTGATAGCACCCTGTCTGTGATAGCACCCAGCCAGTGATAGCACCCTGTATGTGATAGCACTCAGCCAGTGATAGCATCCTGTATGTGATAGCACTCATCCAGTGATAGCACCCTGTCTGTGATAGCACCCAGCCAGTGATATCACCCTGTATGTGATAGCACTCAGCCAGTGATAGCACCCTGTATGTGATAGCACTCATCCAGTGATAGCACCCTGTATGTGATAGCACCCAGCCAGTGATAGCACCCTGTCTGTGATACACCCAGCCAGTGATAGCACCCTGTCTGTGATAGCACCTAGCCAGTGATAGCACCCTGTGTGTGTGATAGCACCTAGCCAGTTATAGCACCCTGTATGTGATAACACCTAGCCAGTGATAGCACCCTGTATGTGAGATTACTCAGCCAGTGATAGCACCCTGTATGTGATAGCACCTAGCCACTGATAGCACACATCCAGTGATAGCACCCTGTCAGTGATAGCACCCTGTCTGTAATAGCACCCTGTCTGTGATAGAACACCGTTATATCACTTTGTCAGTTGTGTAGACTCTCCTTTCAACTCATACCTACCCCCACCCTTTTCTCAGTGAAACTGTATCTAGAGAGGCATCACAAACCAATAATTGTTGAGCTAAACATGTTTAGAGGGAAAATCTTTTCAGACAAAAATATTGTTCACATGAAACAATAAAGAATATATTATTAATAATATTCTACTTAAAACATACTTTCCTAAGTTCGTGTTCAAACCTTCAGTTAAAACGTTTTTTTTTAAAAAATGTTAAAAAGATTTTCATTTGGAAATGTCGCAATATATGATGCCTAAAGTTTCATCCTTTTGAAATTGGTTCTTTGGGCCATGATGAGTTCTATATGTGTAACTTAATCTTTCAAACGAGAAATTTGAGGTTTACTTTTTAAGAATACTAACGTCGATCCGGAATGCAAATTTTTTATCTTTCATTTTATGTAATGGTAGGAACATTTACTAAGACTTGATGCAAAGATGAAATGAAGACATTTCTATAATAGTTATTTTTTATTACTCTTCACGAATAAAGCGTAAGAAATTATGACATATGTATGTAAAATGCCATTCTTAATATTTAATATATCAAACATGCATATCATCATCAGGCATAGTATACATTTTAATAAGCTATTGTTGTTAGTGAGCATAAAACGTAACACACTAGATCAAATCAACAGCATTAAGATTATATGACAGTGTGACCCAGAACATTTTTAGAACCATTGATAGATCAAAATCAAATATTTTTTGAACCACTGGTACAACACCCACTGTGAGACGCCTGACCCTGCTGCTCACGGGTCATCTTTTGGTCATTCGCCCGTCGAATGCTAATTAAAGGATTGGTCACTTCTGGGAGACGCACGACACTGACGCATGGCAATGTCTATGCCAGTCAAGCATGAGTATTGGCTCCATGAAGTTGGTAGACTAGAGTGACCAATCAGCGTGGAATGTTTACGCAAGTGGCTGTGCGGGTATCAAGTAGCACCTGTTGAAAGAAGACTAACAGAGGTCAGGAGGGCGTGAGTGACCGTGGTAAAAATATAGAATGGTAAAACCATGCTCTCTCTCTCTCTCTCTCTCTCTTTTTTTTTTCTTCCAGGTCACCGAAGGTGATATTAGTGTGAGTAGAGACCTAGGGATCTGTATAACTGTACACTGTGTTTCCTGTTAGCTTAATAAGTTAAAGTACAATTACTTCTAGAATTCAAATAAGCATATTAACTATAGTCCTCGCGACTAGCATTTATTCATTTATTTTTTATCTATAGCTTTCAGTAAGGGTTATGCAGAAGCATAAGCGTAAGGCATAATATAATGGATAATAACATTCCAAATAGCCATAATTCGGCTACATTTATAAAACAGATCGTAAACCTGTTACACTGTCAAGTTTACAACAGAGCATCCACCAAAAGCCACAATGTCAGTAAAAATTAAATGGAAAAGACGTAAACAAGGTAAGGGTTGGCCTGACGGACGTAACAAAACAGCGAACGTTTCGGCAAAGAGCCTTTATCAACGAAAATACAATACACAAATAAAACGAATATGAAAATAAAATTAAGAAACTTAGCTGCGGTGAAATCCAAAGAATCGAAGAAAGTCATTTCTTCAATTTCTTCGATTCTTTGGATTTCACCGCAGCTAAGTTTCTTAATTTTATTTTTTATTTTTATATTCGTTTTATTTGTGTATTGTATGTTTTTATAAGCCTGATTGCAGTCCTACCCCTCATTTTGTTCACAATGTCTGTAACAGAGCATTCACCAAAAGCCACAATGTCTGTAACAGAGCATTCACCAAAAGCCACAATGTCTGTAACAGAGCATTCACATTAAGGCTTAATGATAAGACATATTATTTTAACAGAGCATTCACCGTATGCCATAATGTTTCTAGCAGACCATTCAAGACGTAACGTAAAGTTATTCAACATTTAAATTCAACATATGTCATGTTAGTAACATGTCATTCACCTCATGCCGTATTGTTTGTAACAGAGCATTGGTCACAACCGCCCTGTAACAGACCATATCATTTAACTAACAATACTAATATACCATCATTTTTGTTTTTAAAAAATATCATACAACATAATCCGGCATCCTTCCGTCTCGCGAGACGATGGTGCATCACCGTTGGGTTGGGTTGCATTTCCTCGAGTGACTGTGCAGTCCTATCCTTGAGTGACAGTCTTTGCCACAGTTTTTACACACGAGTTCTGTGCTTCCAAATGTTTTGGCCTTTCTCCTAGCTCTTCTGTCTGCAGCCTCCTCCATTCTTCGCTCCTCGGCTACTATGACGCCCTCTTTGACAACTGTGCGCCACGTAGATCGGTCTTCTGCCTTACACTCCCAGTCACTTGTATGTATTTTGGCTGCTTTCATGTCCCTTTGACAGACATCTTTAAATCGCAAGCGTGGGCGACCTGTTTTCCTCTTTCCTGAAGCAAGTTCACCATATAGGAGATCCTTCGGGATGCGGCCGGGGCTCATTCTTTTGACATGTCCTAGCCACCTCAGGCGTCTTTCACTAAGAATTGAGAACATGCTTTGGGTATTGGCACGCGTTAGTACCTCACTATTAGGCACTTTTTCTTGCCATTTAATACCAAGGATGTGGCGCAAGCATCTCAAATGGAAGCTGTTAAGCTTACGCTCTTGTGATGTATAAGTGGTCCATGTCTCGCTCCCATATAGTAGTGTACTGATGACACAGGCTCGATAGACGCACAGTTTGGTTTTCTCCGTTAGCTTGGTGTTTTGCCAGACCCGCTTATTTAGTTTAGCCATTGTTGCGGCTGCCTTGCCAATTCTGCTGTTTATTTCTTCTTCAATGGACAGTGTATTGGAGACCTTGGATCCCAAGTAGGTGAAGCTGTCCACAACCTCCAAGTTTTCATTATCGATATTTATGGTAGGAGGAGGTCGAGTGTCTTGGGCCATGATGTTTGTCTTTTTCAAGCTGATTTGCAGACCAAATTCTTTGCAGGCATTGGAGAAGCTTGACACGAGTTGTTGCAAACCAGATTCTGTATGTGCTGTTAGTGCCGCATCATCCGCAAATAGTAGCTCTCGAATTAGGACATCCGTCGTTTTGGTCTTGGCTCGGAGGCGGGCAGTGTTGAAAAGTCCTCCATCAGCTCTGGTATGTAACCAGATTCCCTCACTGCTATCCTTGAATGCGTATCGAAGAAGTACAGAGAAGAATATTGCGAAGAGTGTTGGTGCGAGTACACAACCTTGTTTAACTCCGCTGCTGACAGGGAAGGCCTCTGACTTAGCTCCATCGAACTGTACTGTGCCAAGCATATTTTCATGGAACTGTCTGATGATGGCAAGTAGGTGAGGGGGACATCCAATTTTTGCCAGTATTTGGAATAGCCCGTTGCGACTGACTAAGTCGAAGGCTTTTGTAAGGTCCACAAATGCAATGTATAGTGGCATCTGCTGCTCTCTGCATTTTTCCTGGAGCTGTCGTATGGAGAACACCATGTCTATGGTAGACCGACCGGACCGGAAACCACACTGAGATTCTGGATAGACGCGGGATGCTAGGCTTTGTAAACGTTTTAGTATAACGCGGGCAAAGGTCTTTCCTACAATACTAAGGAGTGAAATGCCGCGATAATTATTGCAATCACTCCTATCACCTTTGTTTTTATATAGTGTCACTATATTTGCATCCTTTAGGTCTTGGGGGATGTAGCCCTGTTCCCAGCAGAGGGACAGAATCTCGTGCAATGGTTGGAGTAAAGCTGTCTTGCCACTCTTTAGAACCTCTGGTGGTATTCCATCATTCCCAGGCGCTTTTCCACAAGCTAGACTGTCAATTGCTTTGCTCAGCTCTTCCTGTGTGGGCACGACATCAAGTTCTTCCATGAGTGGCATATCTGGGATGTCATCTAGAGCGGTGCTGGAGACTGTGTTAACTGTTGAATACAATTCCAGATAATGCTCAACCCACCGTTTTAGCTGTGCTGCCTGGTCTTGAATAATTTCTCCATTTTTGGACTTTAGGGGAGCAGCTTTTGACGTCCAGGGGCCCGTTGCCTTTTTGATGTTTTCGTACATGACTTTTGCATTGCCCATGTCTGCAGCTGATTGTATACTGGAACAGAGCTTAAGCCAGTAGGTATTGACACATTTACGTGCAACCTTTTGGGCAAGTGACTTAGCTGTTTTTAAAGCATGCAAATTGTCAGGTGTAGGCTTTTCCTTGTAAGCCATAAGAGCTTTCCTTTTTGCTTCAGTGACGGGTTTCATCTCGTCCCAATGTTCATCAAACCAGTCCGTGTTTTTGTGAGATTTTTTGCCAAAGGCTTGTATTGCGGATGTATAGATTGTGTCTCTCAGTTGCGTCCATTTGGAGTCAATGGTGACGCATGGGGACATCTTTGAGAGACTTTCCTTCACCTTGTCTTTGAACAGCTGCGCTATCGCAGGGTCTTTCATGCAGGAGGTATTGATGCGTGGACTTCCCTTTTTCTTTGTGTGGTACGAGTTTTTCCTCATTATTCGTACTTTGCTGGCGACAAGGGAATGATCCGTGTCACAGTCGGCACTGTGATAGCTGCGAGTGAGTAGGACGCTAGCTAGTTGTGCACGCCTGGTGATAATGAGGTCCAGCTGGTGCCATTGGTGGGATCGAGGGTGTCTCCAAGATACTTGATGTATATCCTTGCACTTGAAGAAAGTGTTGGTCACACACAAGCCTCGTGAGCAGCACAATTCCAGAAGCCTTTGTCCATTTTCATTTAACTTTCCTCTTCCAAATAGTCCAAGGCAGGTGGGCCAGGCTTCGTGGTCGCTCCCCACTCTAGCATTGAAATCTCCTAGGAGATAGATTGCCTCGTCTTTGTGGATGCCGGCTATTGCCTGGTCTAACGCTCCATAGAACTGGTCCTTCTCTTCCGGAGTTGAATAGAGTGTTGGGGCATACACACTAAGAATGTTTGCTGGGCCCGCAGTTGTTCTGAGTCTTAGAGTGAGGATCCTCTCCGTGCCTGATGACGGTGGTTCAATGGATGGTAGAAGAGTGTTTTTAACAGCGAAACCCACACCATGCTGTCTAGGTTCGTCTTTCGGTCTGCCTTGCCAGAAGAAGGTGTAATTGGCCTCTTTGAGTGAACCGTTGTCTGGGAGCCTGGTCTCCTGAAGGCATGCTATGTCAATCTTTAGCCTTTTAAGTTCTCTATCGATTATTCCTGTCTTCCGTGTGTCGTTTATGGACTGCAGATCATCAGTGATGCCGGGACACATAGTCCTCACGTTCCAGCTAGCGATTCGAAGAGCTGGGGTCTTCTTTTTCTTTTTTGTATTTCTTGGTGCAGGGCTTAGTGGCCCACTTGTTGAGTGGTACTCTAATCTCCACGCACCCAGTGGAGAAGGCAGGCCATGACGGGATAGCACCTATTTGACTGGGGGCTGCCCAGTTTGAGGCGGGCGGTAGCTGTCCAGTGAGACATTGGTAGTCTCTCCCACCGTCGGAAGCAGCCCCTGGCGCCTAGCTCTACGTCAATTGAGCTTTGGCTTATAACCGGTAACTGCTGCTTCCCGTGTTTTGTCGACACCTTGCGGCGACGCTGGAGTGTCCTCTCCAGAGGTGATGCAAGCCTGGGCGGGTAATATGGAGAATTAGCTGCTGCCCATACAGCATATCCCCCCTCTCCACGTCAATGGTGTAACCAAGGGAACGACTTGCGTCGATGCAGCTTGGCTGCCATTGGCGTCGCAGGAGCTGCCGGTATGTACATAAGTCTTATGTATAGACCGCCTGTAGGTGCTCCAATTCCTGATTTTCTTTCAGGGTTTACTCCCTTAGCCTTTCCCGCAAGGCAGGTATAGCCGCAAGGCAGCGGAGGATTTGTATTCGGAGTTTCCTTCTCCTAGATGAACTACCAGCCAAGGTTTTAACGAGCATCATCTACCCGTAGGATATAATCCTTACATATATAAAATATTACAAATACAATAGTTAAAAAATATACTTGCTAAAGTGGGTGCTAATAAAATATCTCATTCAAATTCCCGATCATATAAATAATATATAAACACCCAGTGGTGTGGTTCTGTATGTTTGTAATAACGCATGCGATGTACGACAGTCTACAGTATAATATAATAAGTTAATCAATAATCTCATAATGTCTCATAATACAACATACAGCAACAACTTTTAGGAGATCGCATAACTGACATAAAATCAGATACGTAGCGTCACTTAATTCACACATTGCTATCATGTTTATCAACAATAACCATCACGACAGTGACGCATACACTTCTCACAGTACTACACATTGATTAATTGAGCTTATTTGAGCTTAACGGGTAAATAAATCGTTGAGTTAGTCAGCACCAACTTTTGAGTGGAGTGAAGCACTCAAGGCCGCCATCCGATAGATCGGCTTTTGGGATGTCATAGTCATAGGACAACTTCAAGTTATTCATTACTTGGGGATCTGTTTAGACACCAACCAAAGATAAGAGGGATTGAGGGGTGGGGGGAAAGGGGGTGTAGGGATCGAATAGAAGACAAACGAGGCCAAAGGGAAGCAATCAGCCAGATCATGGACTAATCAGATAGGCACTTGAAGGGTAAACTTTAAAGAATAAATTTAAAACTTACAAAAATAACATTTAACAATAACCGACTGATCAAATGTAAAAGAAAAAGAAGGAAAAAAACCCAGATAACCAGAGATTCGGATAATTGGATACACAGATAACAATAATAGGGGCCGTCCATAAATGACGTCACGCACCTAGGAAGCGGGGAAGGGGGTCCACACATTTGTGAAGATCCGGGACAAAGGGGGGCGGGTGTTCGAGAAGTGTGTTGTCACATCAAAACTTAAAATTTTAAACAAAAGTTCCACTTAAATGTTTGTTTCATTGAAATTTATTTCATGACGTTGTACATGCTACGATATTAGAGGCAACTTAAATGACAATAGACTGATGAAACATGCTCTTTTCAAATAGGAAATAAAGTTATGGGGGAGGTGAAGAAGCGTTGTGACGTCATATTTGAAAAGTGGAGGTGTCTAAGTTTTTTGTGACAACGTGTGACGAGGGGTGGGGAAGGGGAGTGAAAAATCAGCCAAAATCGCGTGACGTCATGTATGGACGGCCCCTGAACTGACAGTCATGTAACCAGATGGCTGCAACTCTACTGAATAATTCCAGGGGTTCATGGGGTTAAATGCAACAGGGGTCAAAGGAGGGAATCACGAGCTTATTGAGCCCAGCAGGGTTGTGGGTGGGGTGGGGTGGGAGACGTCACGGATAATTATCATCATCAGGGGGACATGGCGTTATATGCACCATACCAAAGGGTGTCGTGGTTAATGCGTAGTGAGGTCAAAGGTCTCAGTTAACAGTGGGTCATGCGGTCCTGTTGAGCAATGGGTCATGGGAATGTATGCAGGAAAGATATGGGATCACCCGCTTGCCTTAATTCATGTATTTCCGAAAGAGCAAATGAGAAAGAGTGGGTTCCATTTTAGTCTGGTATTGTTAAAATACCAAGTTCCACCATTGTGTGATTAGACATGTGATGATTTAATTACCGCATCCAGCAATCAGTTTACCGGGTACATTGCTCATTAACATGGCTCGCAAGGTTCCGGTGCCGTGACGAAAATGTTAGTTAGTTAAGTTAGCCTCCACGACTAACATATTAGTGAACATCTGCGACCAACAATGTAGTGAATCTTTCGCGATCATTATGTTTGTAAGCCTTCCGCGACCAACATTTTAATGCATCTTAAACGATCAGCCATTGCAGCGCGATAATAAATGCATCCCATAAAACCGTTTTTGTGCCAGATCATGGTAAGACCTTACACATCACAATAGCGGTTGTCAAGATTGTGGTATAACAACAGGCGTGATTATCATGATTTTTGCATTCGAATACTCATAAAGTTCGTGATAGTTAATTTGGATACAACAGAACAAGAGAGATTCTTCAGTGTTTTTATCTACGTCGAGCCCTCCGAAATGCCTCAAATTATTTTAGTATCTCTCTCTTGCAAAATTTAGGGCACCTTTTTAACTTGTGATTTGAGCTCTGATGGGCACCAAGGCATCACTGCCTACCCTAATCCCTCCAGAGAGGCCATCACAATGCGCTGTTGTTTCTCTAACCATGTAGCTATGGGTACTCCACGGAGGCTAATTCCCCCTGCACTAACCACGCGGTTACATCACGCATCAAGCTTCAGAAGATTGATCAAATATTCTTCCTCTGCCCTGTTGAGCTCGTCCACGGACGAGACCCTCGACGACGGCTCGATGTAGAGGCTCTCAAGGTCTGGGTTCACGTTGTACTCGTTGGACGCGTCGCTGAAACAATTCGTGTACGTCAGTTCGTTGTCGCGGCTCGGGTCCGGTCCTAAGGAGAGGTCGTTGCGAGGAGAGCCGTTTGTCGGACACTGGTCATCTGGGTCTACACCGTCTGTCTCGCTGGACAGCTCGGGCGGAATGTGCGACTCATATGGGTCCACCGGTTCCACGTAAGCCATGTCGTCCATCGGTCTTGTTTCGTTTTCCTTTTCTCCTTCACTGTGTTTCCTGACCGAAAGACCACAGGGTAAAGGGTTGGGTTCGTTTTGGTGAAAGGAAACGCACCGCGCCCCAGAAAATTCATCATCACCTCGTCCTGATTCCCAAGGATCATTTGGCTGACGGAGGCTGACCGGGGGCGCAGAAAAGTTAGAGTGGAAGACCCCCGGGTCGCTGCTCACTGAGCTGAACCTCTGATTGGGGCTGCCGTTGTCTTCCATTGGAATGTTTTGGTAGCCATACTCCCTATCAGGCTTTGGGTTAATGTACTCGTAGGAGTTTTCTGGTCTTTCGAACAGCGAGTAGCGCAGTAGTTTCCAGTGCCGGTAGACGAAAACCGCCGCTCCGAAAATAATAATCAAGAAGATGATTGAGATAACTGTCGCGAGAATGTAAAACAATGGAGTCCACTTGGCGAAGTGCGGGGAGTTTCTACCGGTGCCCGGCCCAGGCGATGAGATTATGAGAACGGTCGTAGCGTTGGCGCAGCGGCCTCGGTAAGAAGCATGGCAGTAGCAGATGGCGCTGTTGTTAATTTTGTCGCCCTGCAGTAAGAAAGACGCCGATTTGGACTGGGCAAAATCCCGGGTCACGGGGTTTACTTCCACCCCGTCGCACGTGATGAAAATGGTGGACACGGGGGAGTGACATTCGACGGTCTCGTTATGACCTTTGTCGATGGTCATCACCTGCTCTTGCATGATCCCCGAAGAGTTGGTGAAATACGGCCGTCTCATAAACTGGGGGAGATGTATTTCCAACTGGTCAAAGATTGACGTCCTGTTCTCTTTAGCCTCACATCTGATCACCGCGCCCTGGGCGCTTTCATTCAGCGTCAGGTTAAACCACGAGGTTTTCCAGTAGTTCATCAGCCCGCCGTGTGGTTCTGTCCTTGACCTCGAGGAGCTGACCCTCTGCATGACGCCACCGACGTACAGGCGTACATCCGGGTTCGTGGTGAACATGTTCGCCGAGCAGTCGATCTGATACGATATCATCGCCGGGGACTTGGGCGCGCAGTCGAATTCGCTCTCAGGTTTCCCCAGGATAACGGATTTGTCCCGCGCGTTGAAGATAGTCAGGCGGCAAGCATCAACCACCTCCTGGTCGCTGGAGATGTCCATGTCCCAAACACTGCAGTTGATGATCAAGTCCCTGTCGGATTCCGAGACGTTGTGGAAGGTCAACAAGCTCTTAAACTCCCGGCCGGTGGATAAATTGGTGATGTTGAACTTGATCGGGTCATCGATCGTGCAGATTCTATCGTCAAAGTAGCACCGGCCGATTTTAAACGACTTATTGTTGTGACTGCCTTCCCAGTAGATGAACCTGAGAAGATAACATGGAAACTTGGAAATGAGATGAAAATGTGTGTCAAAATTTAATTTTTTTTTAATATACAATTTTCTCAAGTGTTCTGCTGTATGGTTAAAATTAGAGAATACTACAAAAATTGTAGCTTGCATTTATAATTAGAGTATATTGTAATTTGCTATTATGTCATTAATTTCATGTTATATTTTAATTTGCTTACACGCCGTTAGTTTCAAATATTTTACAATTTTTACATGCCGCTAATGTCAGATAATTTCTCAATTTGCTTACAAACCTTAAATTAGGGTAATACTTTGATGACAGACAACACTCTAATTTAAGGTGACCAGATTTTCCGCGGGGCGAAGCGTGACGGGGGCGCGGGGGGTGGGAGGTCCCCATCCCCCCAAAGTTTCTGGAGCAAAAAATCGGGACGTCTGGTCACTTTAGCGGGACATGAAGTCTGGTCACTTTAGCGGGACAATAAGTCTGGTCACTTTAGCGGGACAAGAAGTCTGGTCACTTTAGCGGGACATGAAGTCTGGTCAATTTAGCGGAACAAGAAGTCTGGTCACTTTAGCGGGACAAGAAGTCTGGTCACTTTAGCGGGACAAGAAGTCTGGTCACTTTAGCGGGACAAGAAGTCTGCTCACTTTAGCGGGACAAGAAGTTTGGTCACTTTAGCGGGACATGAAGTCTGGTCACTTTAGCGGGACATGAAGTCTGGTCACTTTAGCGGGACAAGAAGTCTGGTCACTTTAGCGGGACAAGAAGTCTGGTCACTTTAGCGGGACATGAAGTCTGGTCACTTTAGCGGAACAAGAAGTCTGGTCACTTTAGCGGGACAAGAAGTCTGGTCACTTTAGCGGGACAAGAAGTTTGGTCATTTTAGCGGGACATGAAGTCTGGAATCGAGACGTCTGGTCACATTATGTATCGCTCTCGCTGACAAGTCGACAAATCGACAAGTCACGGAAAAGCTTATCAAGGAGGAAAACGTAAATAACCACAGAAACGGATGCACCAACCGGCTTAGCTAACAATAAAGCAATTAAAATGTATATAAAAACTATCACTATTTTGAATATTTAATTAAGTTTAAAAATATTAAGTCATTCTTACCCCAAATCACAATAAAACTAATTGTTTTTTATTTGAGTAAATAATGTTTTGAAAAAAGCGGGACAAACGGGCGTACCGCTGGGACTAGCGAGGGTCCGCGGGACATGAGGTCTGAAATCGGGACTGTCCCGCCTAAATCGGGAAGTCTTGTCACCTTACAGTGTAATGTGTTCCCCTATCCTTATTCCTTAATATTTTGTTTCGCTCACCTCTCGTCACTGCCCGTTGTCCCTGAACACTCGAACACGTATGATCTCCCTTGCTGAGCCTTTGGGCACAGTCTGACGTTGTCTGCGCCTTGGGTCAGTGCACAGGTGCCCGCAGTCAGGGCGCTAAAAACCAGCAGGACACTAGCCACTGCCGACATATCCAACATCCTGTAAATGAATAAAAATAAATCCAAGAACTAGTCTAAATCTACGAAAATCCGTTTGTTAATCCATTCTTCCGTTGAAGCTTTCAGCATTCACCCCATTCAGATTCCCGTCAAGTTAATCTCCAACACCCAAAACATCTTTTCTTTTGTAGTTTGAAAGTGTAAATTAAGTCATATTCATTAACGAAATCGGTCATTTACGTCTTCAAACACATCTTATCTGATACATCACATACGCTGCTTCCAATCTGATTTTTGCGTCCTACGCTTGACCATGATTTAGGTCTAGTCTGGCATGTTTTTTTAAAAATTTATTAAAGTTTCGAATATTAATAGCGTGTTGGTTTTGCTGGTTTCTCCAGGTAACCCATAAGTAAGTGTTTTTACATATGGAACAAAAATGTATCTTTACCCGCATGATTATCCTAAAATTGTATGACATAGTTGTTGTGTTGTAGTTGTTGTGTTCCATTAACAAGTAAGAATTTAATTCCTTATACATTATTACTACAATGTTCTCTGTTTATGAATGTGCTACTCGTTTACCATGTTTCTATTTTTATTACGCTAATTTGTGGGCAAACTTCAAGGCTAATCATCTAAAAAGGAAATGTCTATACATTGCATGTCCGTGCGGTGGAGCAAATCTTGACAGTAGAAGTTTATTAATGACACAACACGACATATTTTTACTTATACGTATGATATATTTAAGCTAAGAGACTCCACAAAGACAATCACAGTTAGAGAGATTTTATGTCATTGACAGAGCCAAAAAGCTATCAAGATTTATGGTAAGATATTTTTAGCCACATAAGTTTCAACTGAAAACAAATTTCCTTATATATTCTAGTTCTTAGACATTTTAAAACGAAATTATGTACTAGCGTTGGATATGTTTAAAATGTGAGTGAAAAATGGGCGACCCCCCCCCCCCTAAAACTTACAACAAATTTTTAAAAATTATTTAAAAAACATGCTTCAATTCGGATAGAGTGAAATGTGTACCCTGAGTTCAAAGTAGACTACAATAAACAAAATATGATTTGATTATTTCTTACAGTAGTTGAGTAATAAATGCCTTAAAATTCTTTAAATAAAGAGTTCAAGTATGTAACCTTTATGTGAAATTTCTAGATATATTCTTGGAAATTTCGACCTCTTAAAAACTACTCTATGGATGTAAAAATATTTTCAAAAATAGTTTTTTTCCTTTAAAAAAATAGATCATACATCCTTAAACACGATCCCAAATAAGTGTAATTAAAGTTCATAAGACTTGGTATAGACTACAAAAAAGTTTAATATTAAAATTTTGTAGGCCTATTATGTAGCATACAAATTAACGCTATTTTAAAAAATCAACTCAAATAATTTATAAATAAATTTAAATCTAAAAAAATTACAAATTTGCTGTGTAAACATTTCGATCCCCGATTGTATCCCTTTCACTAAAAGGATCTCATGCTCCAATGGGATCCCGTTCCCAGCCTCTCATCCTCTTGCACAACGGGATTCCATTTTAGGTGGAATCTAATTGTATCTCATCTATTACATAAACTCTTTCTGTACGGAAGATTATTGCGTCCTATGCTTATAACTGGGTTAATGATGTATTGCATTCTTTATTCATAATTGTTAACATTGATAGAGAATTAGTTTTCCTGGTTTGATCAGTTAACCCATTACACGCCTGAATACCAGACGGGAAGAACAAGAATGTGTATCTATTAGTTCTTGCTATCGGATTTTTAAAGTTTTTTTTATACCTCTTTCTGTGTGACGATTGTATTATATTTTCTTTGCGTATTATTTCCTATTTACTATTAAGGGCCCTTTGTATTATAACTACTTTGCTTTTCCTTTCCTCAATCCTCAAGTGTTCTTCATTAAGTAAAAAACTAAAACACCAAAAAAAAAACCCACGAGATTTTTAGATTATTATTTCAAAATGACCAAAACCCCATAATTTTTACAACTAATTCAAACATAACAAAAGCCGCAAAAAGAGGGGATGGGGTGTAAACGGTGCAATCCCGGCACCATCTTCAAATGAGTGCTACTTTTGCACACTTTTAATGGTAATTCCCAATTAAATTTAGAATTTCTCTAAGGCGCAGTTTTAGAATCAATTTTCTGGTAAGCTTATTTACCGTTGAAGCCATTGGCTTAAAATTCTCTAAAGTTATGCTTCCTGATCCTTGACTGTGTTCAAGTGGATGATTTTTAATTCGCCGTGAGTGTCATTGTGTCAATATTGACATCCGGTCTCATGCATGACTTCTTGGTACAAAACGATCGAATGCATTGCTCTGTCCTGTCATGTATCCAGGTTGATAAGAAATAGACTAAACATTCAGGTGGATACGAACGGGAATAAACATCCCATTAATAATTTGGATGTACACTCGCAAATATATCCGCGACTTTCTGGTATAACTAACCCAGTGTTTTTCAACCTTTTTTGTGCCGTGGCTCATTTTTTTCATGAAAAAATCCCGAGGCACACCACCATTAGAAAATGTTAAAAAATTTACCTCTGTGCCTATATTGACTATATATATATATATAAACTAATTCTCTTGAATCCCGCGGCACACCAGGAAACATGTCACTGGTGTGCCGCGGAAC
This sequence comes from Radix auricularia, assembly GCA_002072015.1. Lineage (NCBI taxonomy): Eukaryota > Metazoa > Mollusca > Gastropoda > Lymnaeidae > Radix > Radix auricularia. The sequence goes on from MUZC01002686.1 coordinate 366,856, forward strand.
AGCGGTTGACAAACGCTGAACTAACCGGAAAACAACAACATCCGAAGCTTTTCAGCTAAAACAGAACTAATGGACCAGTAAAACAAAAACAAAACCCAGTGATATTCCATTATTTAGTGGGGTTTAATACTCGCTTGGTGGCCACTTTTTAGTTCCTTTCTGAACGGATTTCGATTTCCGTATAGAAAAATTTCACTGATGATAAAGTCTGTCTACTAGAATTTTTTTTGGTGTCCAATAACCTGGTGGTCGTAGGGGTTCTAATGTTTCCATTATAGCGTTCTCGGGGCTCAGTAGACCTTGGCGGCGCCCATCTACTTTCCAGGTCAGCCGAGGACTTTTTTTTTTAGCGATAGTCAATCATCAACATTCTTATAGTGGCTTTAACATGGGCTCGATCCCACGCCCATCAGCTTGTGAAGCTAGCGCACTATTGACTTCGCTACCTAGATATCGTTCCCTAAAAACCCAACTTTCTCGTGATAAAAATCCGTGGGGGTATTCCTTTACCTGGTTGAATCTATTGAAAAGATGGGACGACATTTCATTGGGGCTCCAGTACAGGTAGAAACTCGCCCGTAGACAAACTTTTAATAGTAGGACTCTTTCCCCGATTGGATCTCATTCCAATTTTTTCTGATTGTTTTCAAATACGTTGCACCCGGTATGTGCTATGAACAGTATGCTTCCCCCAATTGTACCAAGAATCATAGATACAAGTAAATGTATGTACTGATTAATACAAATCTTACTATTCAAATGTGTACAAATTTATAGGCCAGTGCAATAGAAATGTCATATTGAACTTTCTAGGAACTTCAAAAATTATAATAAAATCTATTAAGTAATATTCGCGGTAAAAGATAGATGGTTGGAGAAAAATAAACATAAGTTTAATAGGATTTTTATGTTTTATCCATAGTGTGATGTATAAAGTCTGGCTTATAAGTTTTATTGGCATATTTCATGAGCGACTAAATCAGTCAAAATTCGGTAAAGGCGAAATTCATGTTTTCAGTTTCAAATGTATTTGATTTTTTCCACAGAAAGGAAGAGCGAACTTTGTTTCCAGTGTTCTAAGAATCGTTTTTAAAACAGGGAATGTATGTTTAGTTTACTATAGCTTAAGAGCAATCCATGTGAAGAGCACTATTTGAATATTTTTGGCGTTAATTAATGGAGCCTTGAGCCATAACACGTGAATAAACACCAGCGTCTTTAAACAAAAAAAAATATTTTTTTTTAAATATGTTAAACCAAAAGTTCTTAATGTTATTATGCTTTTTGCTTTGTAAAAAATGCATTGGTTTTCATAACTCACACTTTCGCCCCTGGTTAAACTAATAAAGGCTAATCCAACATACGCCCCTGAATGAAATAATACCACACTCGCCCCTGCTTGAACTGATCCGACATAAGCCCCTGATTGGACTAATACCACACACGCCCCCGATTTTGCTAATCGCACATATGCCCCTGATCGGAATAATCGCACATTCACCCCTGATCGAAATAATCCCTCGTGCGCCCATGATTGGACTAATAGCCACATACGCACCTAATTGGCTAAATCCCACATACGCCCCTGGTTGAATTAATCCCACATACGCCCCTGACTGAATTAATCCCACATACGCCCCTGACTGAATTAATCCCACATACGCCCCTGACTGAATTAATCCCTCATATGCCCCTGGCTGAAGCAATCAATCAAACTCAGGTGAGCCTTTTTATCGTAACCCCTCTCAGGACGAAAGTAAACCATTCCTTATTGAAGAATCGTCCCGTAAGAAGATGCATTTGAAAATGGAGAGGAATCAGCTTATCAGAGTGAACTAAACATCGTGGCCGATTGAGGCGATCGTCACCTCCTCCACAAACCTCTCTCCCTCCCCTTCGCTATCTACATCCATTCCTGACATGAAAATAGCCTCTTCTGACATAAGGGGTTTAACATGACGTTTTAAAAGTACGATAGTTATGTTCCCAAAGTAAAACTCGTGAGAGAGTGAGTGTATGTTGTAAGGACATAAGGGGTTTAACATGACGTTTTAAAAGTACGATAGTTATGTTCCCAAAGTAAAACTCATGAGAGAGTGAGTGTATGCTGTAAGGACATAAGGGCTTTAACATGACGTTTTAAAAGTACGATAGTTATGTTCACAAAGTAAAACTCATGAGAGAGTGAGTGTATGTTGTAAGGACATAAGGGCTTTAACATGACGTTTTAAAAGTACGATAGTTATGTTCCCAAAGTAAAACTCGTGAGAGAGTGAGTGTATGTTGTAAGGACATAAGGGCTTTAACATGACGTTTTAAAAGTACGATAGTTATGTTCACAAAGTAAAACTCGTGAGAGAGTGAGTGTATGTTGTAAGGACATAAGGGGTTTAACATGACGTTTTAAAAGTACGATAGTTATGTTCCCAAAGTAAAACTCGTGAGAGAGTGAGTGTATGTTGTAAGGACATAAGGGCTTTAACATGACGTTTTAAAAGTACGATAGTTGTGTTCCCAAAGTAAAACTCGTGAGAGAGTGAGTGTATGTTGTAAGGACATAAGGGCTTTAACATGACGTTTTAAAAGTACGATAGTTATGTTCACAAAGTAAAACTCGTGAGAGAGTGAGTGTATGTTGTAAAGACATTAACACTTTATTTTCGCCACAAATCCAAGAGATTTGCAGTTTACTTCCATACAAATAAGATGAAATTATAAAACAAAAATAAAGTTTAAAATGTTATGAAAAGCATATATGCTTTTTAAAAAATTAAATACCCATTAGTATTATGTTCAGGTCATTTATTTTAGCAGTCTCTCATATACTAGAACACTATATGATATGTGGTTACTTGTATAAGTCTATAACTCATCATGATATAAAAACAACAGTGATATGACATGTCATCGGATTAGCCAGTGGGACTTCACTAAAAGGCGATTGTATGATTAGATCGATCACCATCTACACCCCGGGACCTGCTATATGATGTCACATGTAAGACTTAATGTTTTCTTCTAAGTGTTGCTTATTTCTTCTTTTATTTAATGGCACGGGGGCCTATTGGGGCTGCGGACTTGAGGCTGCGGACACGGTGCTCCCTGGGGACCCGGGATTGGGTCACAGTCCACGGAGCCATGGGATCACTAATCGAACGCTCAGCCACCATTTGTTTCATTTATTCATGGCATGAACTTTAAACAAAAAACGACGGACTGTTTTATTTGTTTATTTTTATTGAACATGAACACGCGTGTAAGTCATCTGTAGGCAAACCTTAAGCCGTGGTGTCAGCAGTGGCGTCGCTAGGGGGAGGGTGCGGTGGGGGCGGGCTGCCCCGGGTGACACCATCAGGGGGGGTGACACCAGACTGTAAAATTCTACATATTCCCATTATTTGGCACTGGAAAACGCGGAGGAGTTATATGGGTTCAATCGTGAGCGAGTGACACCATGAGCTACCGCCCCGGGTGAAACCATGAGCTACCGCCCGGGTGACACCAACCCTAGTGACGCCTCTGGGTGTCAGTACATAAATAGAGGAATGCGGCTCGTGTAAGTAGAGGAATACATGGTATAAGTAGAGGTAGCGTAGCTTTGTGGTGGGGGGTTGGTCGGTCACAGGCTACGCCTTTTTTTACCTCATACTTAATGGGCGGGGTTTTCACCCATCTGAGGGAGACGGTTATCTCCGTGATTTTCGGATGGTGTTACAAAACGAGATTACTGTGAGGAAATAAACCTGAACGTCACATTCCACTAAGTTATGTTACATATATAAGACTGACATCAAATATGACTAACCCATAAACAGCATGCATGTAGTTAATATTATAACAAAATTACTCGATCAGGTGAACCACATATCAGGATAAGTACTAAGTAACACATTGCAGTAACAAAATGTGAGAATTACAGCAATAAAACCGAGCCGATAAACATGAGACCAGCTTAAAGAACACATACAGTGTTAAAATTATAACAACAAAACTCCATGAGACCAAACAACATAAATATTGAATGAGCGTTAATTTTTATTTATTTATTTTTAAATTAAAAACTGGATAAGAGGAACATAAGACCAGCCTAAAGAACTCATAACACCAGCGGAGTCTTACAATTATAACAACACTATTGGACACAAAAAAAAAAGTAACTCTCGCCTAAAGACTACTAAAGAGCACAATATTGGATTCATTAAAAGGTGACGCTTACCTGTTATTTGAAAGCCTCGACAGCCAGACAGAGCCGACAAACAGCCTGCACCAGTTAGTAACTCTCCCCTACACACAAGATGTTTAAACCTTTTTTTTTTTTTTTCAAACGGAAAAATTCCTTTGCCACTTGTGGATATGCACAACCTGGAACATTTAATTTATTTTTACTAAAACGGTTAAGGAAAAAAAAGTAATATAATGACAGAAAACCCAGGAAATAATATCCGTGTGTGTATCCTGTGTGTGTGTGTGTGTGTATGTGTGTGCAACAATGTTGTGTACAGACAGGAGTAGCGATAAGTCAACTAGGTCACGCTTGTCATATTTAACAGGGGTTCTACAACTGGTGTCGGGTCAATGAAGTACACTTTTTTGTCGGTCAATTGTGAGGAACCGATGGGCGATCAGAAATTTGATTGAAAGGTGTCTTAACATAGGCGGAATTCATGTACAATGAGTTTAAACAGAGGCGGCGAAAACTGAGAAAAACAATTTGATGGGCCTTAAGTCATGTAGTTCATGTAGATTTCAAATTTGTTGACACGTATGGATTATGATTATATTAATTTTTTAAACTCTAGCTTTGTGCTTTGAGATTTAATTTAAATTAATACCATAAAGTATAAAGCAACTGAATTGGTTTTTTTTTATTATTATTATNAAAAAAACAACAACAACAACATTTTACCAGTGATTCCTGAAATGTGCACTTTGCACACCAGGCGCCTTGACTAAATCATTTCTTCAGGCAATACAAATTTAAAATAATATGTAAAAAAAGAGAGATTCATATTGAAAAACATCAAAAGATAGCTCTCTCAGCATTGAATAAATTTAGTTTTAAAAAGTTTAAACCTGGGAATGGACCAGGAAGGTTTATTGTTTTTTACTCACACGTCTCTCTGAGTGTTGTAGCAGATTATTTTTGCGTTGAAATTCCAAGCTAGAAATATTAATATATATGAAATAATTGTAGAGAGGCTCCAGTGGCGAAGGAAGGGGGGCAAGGGGGCAAATGCCTAAGGTGGCACTTTGCCAGAGGCGGCAAATTCCTGGTCCTTAATTAGTGTCTAAGAAAAAATTATAAGTCGTGCTTTTTATCGAAATAAAAGAAAATAAATAAGAAATTAGACTAATAAGAGAAATAAAATATCTATCCTAAGGCATGTGAACTTATCAAACGTCAAAGCTTCAAACTCCTTATTGGATATAAATTCTTCTGATACTAGTGCTATTGTCCTGAAAGTTACTTAAGTAGTATGATAATTAATCACTGAAGTAGTGGTAGCTTAAATAATTCTTAAAATTTAACAGTTACTCCTGTTGAGAAATCAAAACTTATAGTACATGAAACTTGAGCCAAGCTGGGGGCGGCACATTGTGTGTAAAGGGGGAGGGCGGCTAATTCCTCGTTTAATGTCAAAAATGAAAAGTGTTAAAATAAAGTTTATTAAAAATAAAATAAAAGCAAAGATAAAGAATTCAAAGAAATAAATAAACTATATTTTATACGTGAAAATTTAAAATGCCAGAACTTCACACTCCCTTATGAATCTAAAGTCTTCTATTACTAATGTTACTTAAGTGTAAAACAAAGGGGTTAAATTAGTGTACGAATATGACACTATGATTCTGGTATATATAATTGATTCAAGTTTGATTTAACTTAAATAAACTACTGGAAAAATTTGTTGGGGTACTTACTTGGTTTATTCTACCAAAACATTATTATTTTATTTTAATGTCTTTTGATTTCAAGAATTAAAAAAATATTGAACAAAATTATTTTTTTTAATGAAATGAAAAGTTTGCACGCATATATTCAAACGTAGCCACCCATGAACAAAAGCTCAACATTTCCAACTTTTTTTTAAAATTGGAAAGCAACAGAAATCGGATAAAAAAGAATTGAAAAAGAACTACTATAAGTCTGGAAAGAAAAACAAATCAAATTGGCAGGACGTTTTTTTTTTTTTATTATTTTGTTTTTTTTAAAAACAATTTTTGACATTTTTAATGCCTGGCAAAAATAAATATGTTTTTTCGGTCACAAAGAGGCCAATGCTATTGCAAATAAAGGCAATATTCCGGAACCAATGCATTTGCTTGCTAAGTACGATCGAGCACTCACAAAACGTATTAAAAAAAAAAGGTTTTAAAAAGGGTCATCTAAAATTCAAACTGAGCTCATAGCAATTTTAAGAGATATAGATGGAGAAAAATCATTCTTTTTCAGGAACTATATACTCCATAGTGTTCTATTGTATTCGATAGCTCTTCATATATTTCACATAATTCCCAAACAAGTCCAGTTATCGGATATGTTATGAGCGATTTCAGTGGCATAGCTAGGACTTTTGCCGCCCGGGGCGGTCTCAAAGTTGCCGCCATTTTTAGAGGCCATCCATAAATGACGTCACGCCCCTGGCGTGGAATTGCCACATTTGTGATGAGAGGGAATGTTCAATAAATTTGACGTAACAAAAAACGCGCAACTTAAATAAAAATTACACTTAAATATTTGATTAATGAAATGACACTTTATTTAATGACATTTTACATTGCTTCACGTGTGTTACAATATTATAGTGTAGCCTTACACTAAACACAAACTCAAATGAAAAAAAAATAATTTGAAACATGCTCATTTTCAAGTAGAAAATACAGGTTTTTTGTTTTTAGCGCATTTTCGAGATGTCGAAATCGCTATTGCACCCGTTTTGTCCGTCCGTCCGTCCGTCCGTCTGTCATCACCCTTGATCTCAGCATCCATAAGTCCTAGACCCATGAGGTATATATGTTTTTTGTATGCCCTGACCTGCCATTTGTGCATCAACACTCAGTTACTCGATCCGTTAAAAAACCCCGTTAAAACTACCAAAAAATATTTCGAATCGAGAGGTAACACTAGCGCAGGGAACGGCCGCCATTGCCGGAAGTCGAATGCACAATCCTTCCAGCATTGAAGAGTGGTGCGAAAGGGTGCAAAAGAATTAGTTGTTTTTTTTTTTAGTTGACGTCATTAGAATATGTGTAAAAGTTTAGAGAGTTTTACGTCATCATTTGTGGTGACTTGTAATTGGATTAAATAGAAAATAATTTTTTTTTTAAATGTAAAGAAATGACTTTTAAATTTAAAAAATGTCAGGTATATTCATTACACAAGAAAATTCATAAAAATATTTCTAAAATCTAAACACAATTACTGATAACTACATAATTCTGATATCTAACATAAGTACTGATACATAATACGAAAATGCGCTAACACGTCCTGAATTCCAATAGGTACCAGGCTTAACATGATTTTTTGTTTTTGGGGGTGGCCAAAGCTTTGTGACGTCATATGGAAAATCGAGCCTTAAGTTTTTTATGACAACGTGTGACTATGGGGGAGGGGTAAAATATCAGCCAAAATAACGTGAAGTCATTTATGGATGACCCCTTAAGTCAATCGTATGATGGATTTTTATGAATTAAATAAACATGAATAAATAATTGTATTTGAAGCGAAAAGAGGTGGGAAACATTTTTATCATTGCATTCCATATTATAATTATGTAAGAGGTAATAAAAAAGGCCGCATAAAAATAAAATAAACACACTGATACTTTTTTAAAGGCCACAATAAAGTTACTAAGGTCACAGATCCATCCCCCCTACCCAGTGGCGTAGCTAGAGCTTTTGCTGCCCGGGGCGGTCTCCAATATGCCGCCCTTTTAGGGGGCCGGCCATAAATGACGTCACGCACCGGGGGGGGGGGAGTCACACATTTGATGTCATTCAAAACGCGCAACTTTAAATAAAAGCTACACTGAAATATAAACTTTATTCACTGACGATTTACGTAATTTTACGCGTGTTAACGATGTAAGATTGCAATCTTAAACTAAAAACATATTTAAATGACCAAACAAACAAACAATTATTTTAAACATGCTCATTTTCAAATACAAAATACCGCCTGTATGGGGGGGGGGGACTTTGTCAAGTCACAATGAGGAATGGGTCTAAGTTTTCGTTTTTTTACGCTGTGCAACCAGGGGGCAGGGGGTGAAAAATCAGCCGAAATCACTAGACGTCATTTATGGATGACCTCTTAATTAAGTTTATCATATGATCGTTTTTATAAATTAAGAAGCATGAATAAATAATTGTAATTAAAACAAAGTACATTGTAAAAGTTTAGGTTGGGAACAATTTATGTAAGCAGTAATAAAAGAGGCCGCATAAGATGATAAACCTATAAATACACATTATAAAAATACAATAAATACAAGATAATTGTTTTGAAGGCCACAAGAAAGTTATAGATACACAGGTCCCCCCACCACCTTAAAATGAGACAAATTATATTCCAAATTTACACCCAAAGACAATAACAATTAATATGCTTTCATTTTTTAAATTTATAAATAGATATATATGATTTTTTTAGAATGAAGAAATTGTATACATCAGCATGTAAACATATTTTAAAAAATTATTTATAAATTTACTTACTCACCTAACTTTCATAGTCGAAAAATCGTTTATTATGTTATCAAAATTTATATTATTTGTCATATCTTGTTTTATGGACAATATTACAAGATTTTGTAGTCTTAAATCACTTATTGTGGAGCGAAAATATTTTTTTTCAACTTCAGTTTGGAGAAGCTCCTTGCACAACTAGATATACTGATAGCAATTGTTAAAACAATTCTTAGCAAAATTGTAATGTTGGATAAAGAATTTTCCAATAGTTACTGTTAAATATATTTTAATAGATCAAAGGGGTATTTGCCCTCTTTTTTTAACATAATGCCTCTTCTTGTAGTGTAGGTACAGCCAGGGCTGGTCTTTGGCTCCTGCACCATATGCGGTCGCAGTGGGCCCAGCGTTTTCATAGGCCCAACCTATCTTAATTTTCACTTATTATCCTTATTAATACCTTATCACTACCCAAACTGGGGCCCACGCAATCAGTTTCGCATAATAAGCTACATAGGGGCCCGCAATAGCTAAGACCGGCCCCGTGTACTGACATAAAAACCTGGATCCTTTCTCTTTCAATCTCGAACATTTCTTTATCAATGTAAACAAAGAAATTTAATTGATGTTTAAATTCTTCATTTAGAATCCTAGATAGTATAGTATTATACACGAATATTTTCTAGCAAGGACATGAAACTCATCACCTCGTTCTTTTATTTTCTTTTATAGTTACATCTATGGATAAAAACATTTCTCGTTGTACTTCTTGCTCTAAAGATAGAACCACGTCTTCTGAATTTTCCCCACTCATATTTTTCTCCTTTTAACGTGGTATCTAGTCGATATTTCCAACTCTCTGTAACAGCGTTCTCCAATAGCATATATCTTTGTTTCATCAAATGGGTTTACATAGTTTGTATTAATTTTAAAAAGACGGGCTACCATAAATTGAAATACCATAGAAAAGGAAAAGATTGCCATGAACTGAGTTAAATTCCAGCATCTGATCTCGTTTTACACGTCACTTCAGATGTAAATTTTCCACGAACGCTTGAACTTTTTAAGTATGTCTTTTTCTGAGTTATTTATGTTATGGTGGTGTTTTTTAACGGAGAAATGAAAAATCGTTCATTTTTAATGAATAACCGTATATTAATGAAAAATACAAGCTATATGTGTTAGTTTAATAAAATAAAAAACAAAGTAAATTTAATTTTTAATATGTTCACTTACAATAATTTTATAAAACCTGAAACAGTAATATAGTTTACTACTTTCAATTTAAACACAATATTTGAACCACTATGTCATGTAGGTCCTTGTTAGCGCATCATTCTGCGAATGTCCAAATTCCATGCTAAAACTGTCGTGCGATATTGATACTACATATATTCGGACCAGCGGTGATGTGTTGTTTTTTGTGAGATTTTCTTATAAATGCGCAATCTGTGACGTATACCGTTTAATTTTGAAAACAAATAGTTACTTTTTTGTGTGCGATTTTACATTTTTAAACTATTCTGCGCTAGTTATAACAACCAATATATGTAATCAAACAGCTGTTGCACGAATCCGTTAATTTTAACTCAAAATTTAGATTCTTTTTGTTTCACTACGGTTTTCCCCCTTCAAAAGAAAAGGGGCGGTTTTCGGAAATGCCTGGGTTTATTTTTCAAATGCCCAAAAATGCTGCCCTTTGAATGAGTGCCGCCCGCGGCGGACCGCCCCCTCCGCCCCCCCCTAGCTACGCCACTGNATTTAAAAGTCATTTCTTTACATTTTAAAAAAATTTATTTTCTCTTTAATCTAACTACAAGTCACCACAAATGATGACGTAAAACTCTCTAAACTTTTACACATATTCTAATGACGTCAACAACAAAAAAACAAAAAACAAACTAATTCTTTTGCACGCCTTCGCACCACTCTTGGATGCTTGAAAAATGATGTATTCGACTTCCGGCAATGGCGGCCGTTCCCTGCGCCAGTGTTACCTCTCGATTCGCAAAGTTTTTTGGTAGTTTTAACGGGGTTTTTTAACGGATCGAGTAACTGAGTGTTGATGCACAAATGGCAGGTCAGGACATACAAAAAACATATATACCTCATGGGTCTAGGACTTATGGATGCTGAGATCAAGGGTGATGACGGACGGACGGACAAAACGGGTGCAATAGCGCATTCGACTTCTCGAAAATGCGCTAAAAACGAGGCAACTCATTCAAAAAGCATTACCAAATTAATATGCTTTTATTTTGTATTTATAGATAATTATTTTTTACACAGAAATTGTATATATTAGTACATAAACATATTATTACGTTTACTTTACTAGCTTTCATAGAATAAAATCGTGTTTATGCTATCGAATTTTCAAATAATTTGTTATATCTTGTTCCATGGTCTTGTCACAAAACAAATTATTTGCACATTACTTCAATTGTAGAGGCGTAAAATTTTATTTTTAAAAAGTGTTTTATTTTGTGCTACTTTAATGCAATAAAAACGAAATAATTTTAAATTTTAATAATTCCCTTACAATACCGTTATGAAAACTGAAACAGTAACATAAATACTACTTGCAAGTAAAAATGTGGAAATTAAACGCAAAAACTGCCGTGGCGATATTAATAGGACATATTTTTCAGCACAGCGGTGAAGTGTTTTTGTGTATTGTTTTCATATATATGTTCCGTATACCGATTGATTTTCCAAACAAATCTTTACCTTTTTTGAGCGATCTTAAATTTTTGAACGATTTTGCGTTAGTTATAACAACTAATATGTAATCAAACAAATGTTGTGCGACCCGTTAGTAAAGACTCAAAATTATGTATATTTTTGTTCCACCTTGGTTTTACCCCATCAAAATATTAAAAGGCGGTAGTCGGAAATGTCTGTACTTTTTAACTGCCCTCAAACGCTGCCATCAAAATATGTGCCGCCCGGGGCGGACCACCCCCCTCTAGCTACGCCACTGATTGATTTAAAATAAAGAAGTAGACAATATAAAATCTTTAAAATATTTCATTGAAGTAAAAGGGAATCTGTTTACATTTCTGAAATGATTTTTAATAAATGACGATCTTAAAATAATTGATTGCAGGGGATCTTCAAGTATTAATACTTCTTCTTTATGGCTGGAAAGTATACAGGCGTTTAAGAAAGACGCCATAACATAAACTCTCACTGTCAAATCTTGCTCAAATAGGTCATTAAATCTACTCTGTTTACATGATAATCCAACTGAAAAGAATTTATCTATTTTAGTACACTAGCACGCTGTTACGCATTCTTATTCATTCCCATAATCGTTTGGGATATCTACTTACTTTACAAGCAAGGCTTCAGAATAATACAGACGCAGGAACTTTGCTGGTCACAAAAAATCTTTTTATTTTCGATTCTATGTCAAAGATGCACGAAATAATTTATAAAAGTATAGTGCTAGAAAAAATTATAAGCAGATGCTCACGGAGAAATTAATGAGATGCTTTAAGGATTCTTTGAAATTTGATAAAATTTTATGTGGAGACACCATTCTTTAAATCGAATCTTCACGTCAAAGTGCCAGACAGCAAATTTTTGGTGATCCAAAAATATTTATCAATGATATTTAGAAAAAAATGTTCAGGAGAAAGTTCTATTATTCATAAGATTAGATTACTGTAGAAATTCTTGTGAGATTTCGGCAGGTATGTAGAATTTAGAAAACGTATACAATTTTCGAACACCAGGCGATCTGCTGGACTTTGAAATGTTGGCTTTAAATTAGAGTATGACATTTTCAAGCAAAGACCATTTTACCACAAGGGTATAAAAAGAAGAAATGAATTCAAGACACTTGATTTATAAAAGTTTATTAAGATATTAAGGCTCCAAATTACATTGCCTAAAATAATACAATTAAAACTGACCACACCGTGGTAGGTCAGTTGTTCACATATTGAGATACCCAGATAGCAATTTTTGGAATAAATTAGTTACACGTTTGGATAACCTTTTCAAAGAGAATTATGTTGTTCGCAGAACTTCTGCAAGTTGTTTTTATTTCTTCTCCCGTTGTGTTAAGTTTGTTCTAGTAAAATAGTAGAATCTATACAGTGATTTATCAAATGGTTTTAAATGATCAAAACCTTATGCCTGAATCGTACCCCAGCTTATTATTAAAATTCAGATTTTAATTTGAGAACCCTCTGAACATCCGGAAAGTTGGTTAACCAGGAGGAAAAACCTGCCACGCTCCGATGATCCACAAGCCGAATTACTGCCCCTTAACTTGTTGAATCAAATAAATAACAGGACGCACTCAAGGTCACATAGCTAGTTTTTATTTTACTTTTTTAATTTACTGGTTAAATTGTAGGGGATTCCCCTCAATATATATAGCCACGACCAGACAAGTTACGTTACTGGAGCAAGATGTTAAAGTCGTTCGCCAGCATTGCCTCCCTCTCCAATGGAGAGGGGTCTAAGGAAATATCCGGACTGGATGAGTGGGGGCAAAGAGACGAGGGAGAGAAGGGGAGGAGGGCGTGACAAAATTAACTTTTGAAAAGTACTGCAATGTAGGCAGGTGTTGACGCTTTTAAAACAGGGGCTCTCAAAGTGCTGGGCAGGGCACCGATAATCAAAATGTGTCAGGTTAGTTAAAAAGAGATCCCTTGTATTAATTAGAAGGGTGGCAGGTGATGAATTTACGACCGGCTGAATACTTGAATGTCATAATTTATAATTTCTTCATGCACTTTTTTTTCCTATTAAAACAATTGTTAAAAGATAACAGTGCTTGCCATTACACTTTCCAGCAATACTGGGCTGGTGATTGTTATTCTAAAAATAATTGTCAATGCCATGGGACCCAAAACATTTTTTTAAATTTAAAAAGTTGATTCCAAAGGAAGTTTTAAAAAACATGTTCATGAAAATTGTTCTATTAAGTTATTATTATTGTTATTTTTAAAACTGTGAAAACAATTTTAAGTTTCCTTGCCACTGTTGGGGGAAAGGGTCTGTTAGCTCAGAACTTCGTTCTGGCTTACAAGTATTTTACAGAACGATTATTAAAACCCGCGCTCGCAATTCATTCAGTTGTTCGGTCCACTTTGAAAAATAAAGTGATGATCAATGTCAAAACGCAACTAACGTGGTAGGCACAAAAGCCACTGAATTTTTAGTTAGTAGATTTTTAAATTTTTTATTTCCATTAAACCGATCTACCTTTTTATTTAATCCTTTATATTAACTCGTGATGTCTGGTTGAGCCCTTGATCTCTTGCTTGCCGAAAAAACTTTAGATCGATTTTTAACCCACTTCCTCACAAGCTGACATTTAGCAGGCAGACTCGTGCCGATGATAAAAATGAGGTATCAAAATTTCAAATCGATCGATTGTACTGTAATTAAATTGTTGAATTTTTAGATTATTTTTATTTATATGTGTGTCATGTTAAGTTTTGAGATGGAGTGTTGTAGTGCGTATTATGTTGACGATACTTTTTAAAAATATATTCCCGATCTGTAAATCTACATACTGTTCATTGCTAATTTGTCTCGCGGTGCACACTATGTTAAATATGCTTTTATAGACTAAATCTTTTCTAGTCATCAAAACGAGCTGAAACTTAGCATGCAGACTGTAGAAGTTTTTTTTCTTTACTATAGAGTCTAAATCTTTTCTATATTTGAAACACAACTAAAAAATTGGATTTCTGGAAAGTCGTGCGATGCGTATTATAATGACCATTCTTTGAGTTATAACTCGTATCTAAATGATTTAAAGTCAAACCTTGGTTTTTACTTTAAAAAAAAAATAAATGTCTAAAATGTAGGTTCCTTATAAATTTCAATAATAAGATCTTCAAATATAAAATCAATTTTAAAGTTTAAAATGTGCAAAGATTAGTTAACTCTCGTGTAAATATGTTCAATTATATAAACAGTTTTCTGGTGGAAATGTTTATTTATATAATATACTTTCATGATAAAAATATCATTATAATAAAATAAATGTTATACTTCAAATTTTCACATTTATAATCATTGTTAATGAGTAGATGCTTAAATATATTAACCATTTTTTAAAAGTTACATGCACTAGTGTATAATCCATTTTTAGGTGTTCAAAGATTATACATAAACAGCGTTCATGTATAAAATGTTGCGAGTTGCAATGTTTTGTGTAAACCATTGTTATTAATTTGTTCCTTTTATTGTATTAGAAATATCAAAAAACCTCCCCTCCTCTATTATAAAATGTTTATGCCTGTGATGAGGCGGTTGTGATGTATTTATTGCATTTGTTGGTGGCGGACAAATAAAAAGTTTGAGAACCTGTCTTCAGCCATGCGATTGCCATGTTGGGGGGTAGATTGCAACACAACACAACACATGCCCCGATGATTTACCTGTGGTCCAACAGGATGCAATAGTAGGCCCAGAATTCGTCTTACATTTTTAGTTTTATATTTTAATATTGGTGGGGAAAACCTGAGACTACTTTAAGAGTTAGATATTAATACCCCAGTGAAGTTCCTGCTCCTATTAAATATTATGTGTAAATTGAATTTTTTTGATAAAAAAATCCTCTAAATTTTTAGTCTAATTTGTAACACTTTAAAAAAAATTCTTATTAAAAAAATAATAAATTTTGATTGAAATATTATTTTTGCTTCTAAATAACAGTAAATGAAAAAAAAACTTTTGTAGTGTGTGTATTTTTAAATTTAAAAAATTATCATTTTGTAAAACGTCTTTATCACGGTGGATCCAAGTAAGAACAGAGTAAACCGAAACTAATACCACAATCCATCGCCGATGTGAACTCCAGCAATCATCAACTAAGACCGCAATTAATCGCCACTAAGACCACCACCAATCACCACTAAGACCACCACCAATCACCAATGAGACCACCACCAATCACCACTAAGAGCATCATCAATCACCACTGAGAGCATCATCAATCACCACTGAGAGCATCATCAATCACCACTGAGAGCATCACCAATCATCACTAAGACCACCATCAATCACCACTTAGACCACCACCAATCACAAATGAGACCACCACCAATCACCACTGAGACCACCACCAATCACAAATGAGACCACCACCAATCACAAATGAGACCACCACCAATCACCACTAAGACCACCACCAATCACAAATGAGACCACCACCAATCACAAATGAGACCACCACCAATCACCACTGAGAGCATCATCAATCACCACTGAGAGCATCATCAATCACCACTGAGAGCATCACCAATCACCACTGAGAGCATCATCAATCACCACTGAGAGCATCATCAATCACCACTGAGAGCATCATCAATCACCACTGAGAGCATCACCAATCATCACTAAGACCACCATCAATCACCACTTAGACCACCACCAATCACAAATGAGACTACCACCAATCACCACTGAGACCACCACCAATAACCACTGAGACCACCACCAATAACCACTGAGACCACCACCAATAACCACTAAGACCACCACCAATCACCAATGAGACTACCACAAATCACCACTGAGACCACCACCAATAACCACTGAGACCACCACCAATAACCACTGAGACCACCACCAATAACCACTGAGACCACCACCACCAATCACCAATGAGACTACCACCAATAACCACTAAGACCACCACCAATCACCAATGAGACTACCACCAATCACCAATGAGACCACCACCAATAACCACTGAGACCACCACCACCAATCACCAATGAGACTACCACCAATAACCACTGAGACCACCACCAATAACCACTGAGACCACCACCACAAATCACCAATGAGACCACCACCAATAACCACTGAGACCACCACCAATAACCACTGAGACCACCACCAATAACCACTGAGACCACCACCAATAACCACTGAGACCACCACCAATCACCAATGAGACCACCACCAATCACAAATGAGACCACCACCAATCACCACTGAGACCACCACAAATCACTACTGAGACCACCACCAATCTCCACTGCAGTGATTGAGAGTATTTGA
The DNA here is from genome assembly GCA_002072015.1 of Radix auricularia. Classification (NCBI taxonomy): domain Eukaryota; kingdom Metazoa; phylum Mollusca; class Gastropoda; family Lymnaeidae; genus Radix; species Radix auricularia. The sequence continues at coordinate 383,587 of MUZC01002686.1, forward strand.
GACCCCTTGACAGTTTCAATTAGACAACCTTGGAACAAGTTGATCTTTCCTTTAAGCGTCCAGATAACACGCGCTTTGTTTGGTTATGTGAATGTAATCGACGTATGATATTATAGTGTATCCTAACTGTGTGTTCAAGCCGGAAGTCGAAGCCGATTGTTCATGTCGTGTGTTCAAGTTCTGTGGCCAAATCCTGTGTTCAGGCCGGGTACCTAAGTCGTATCTATAAGGCAAGTTTTGGATAAGTGTTTTTGTTGTTGTTTTTTTTTCAGTCCTATTATCTGTAAACTTTTAACAACACAAAATGAAGTCGACTACATTGTCTACATTCTGAATCAAATGGCCTGCAGTTTCTGCCAAATTCAACGGGATTTTTTAACGGTAAGCGACTCTTTACTATATTGTCTATAGATTTATTTAATGGCGAGACTACTCATTTTTATTTAGTCTATGCATCTATGCCAACGTTGGCCAAACCCCGGCTCTCGTGTCACATGCGGCTCTGCTGTGTTCACTTCGCGGTTCGAATACAAATTACTAAAGATAGTTTACAAGGATTAATATAAGATTTCCAAGTCAAGTTTAATGACCCATAGTGCTTCAATTTGACTCACACTTTTTAAAATTATTATTTGAAAATGGCTCTACTACTGGTCTGGTCATCCCTGTTCTATGCAATGGGTAATATTACTCTTTGTTACAAGGTCTATGTATTTATGAAATGATAATAGTACTCTTTGTTACGAGGTCTATGTATTTATCTAAGGGTACTATTACTCTTTGTTACATAGTCTATGAATTTATGTTATCTAATTATAATACTCCTCTTTGCTATTTAAGGTATGGATTTATTCAATCGCAATACTACCCTTTACCTTTAAATTTCAATGTCAAATTGTTGAGGACATATGGGTTTAAAAGAAAATTATGGATATTTAAAAGAGAGAAAGAGAGAGAAAGAGTTAATGTGATGTGGAAAAATAGGAAAGGTAATTTGAGAATAGAACAGTTGAAGTAGAGTTATGTGATCCTTAAAAGAACACAGGCCTTCTACAGGCATCCAGGTCAGTTTCTCCAGAATAGTCCAATAATGGTCAAGTTTCTTGATGTCTGCCTCCACAACTCAGTGTCCAGTCCAGTATTTATTGGTCGGCCACTCCTCCTCCGTGTTATCTTAGGGTTCCAGTTACCATGTCGTATTGTCTCCAAACTTTCGATACATACACAATCCATGTTGAATGAACTCCAGACATACCAAGGCAATGTAGCATTTTAGTTTTATATCTTTATTACATTTGTACAAGTTTCTTTCTATAAAAACCTAAGGCTAAGGTTTTGTTTGATTTTTAAATAAACTTATTGACATGGGGATTCTGTGATATTTTTTCATTTATTATGATTCCTAAATATTTTGCATCTTTACTTTGGGCTCGTTCTTTTTTTAATGAATGAAACTGAAACATCATGATTTTATTTGTTTCTTTTTCTCTTTTTACTCTAAGCAGTTGACAGTCTGTGTGGAAGGACATACTCCAGTTAGTTTCCCAATTTATTAATTTATCTAAATATTTTTGTAAAATTTTGCTATCTTGTTCTGACTTGATTGTTCTATAGATTAAACAATCATCAGCAAATAACCTAACTTTTGTTACTGCTGAGATGTTGTTGGGTAAATCATTTATATAAACTAAAAAAGAGAAAGGAACCTAACAAAGTTCCTTGTGGAGCTCCTGAGTTACATTTATTGGTGCAGATTTACATCTATTAATTATTACAGTTTGCTCCCTACCCAAAAGAAGTCTTGGATCCAGTGATATAGGGTTCTTCATTTCTAAAACCGGAAAACGTCATAGCTCATTTCGTAATGTTCTTTTTTTAGATTACATTTTAGCGGAACAATGTTTTGAGGCATAAATACAGTGAAATCACTATGTTCTCAAAATTGTTAGCTTAGTAAAATTACGAAGTTGTTTGTTATTTTTGCAAGTTGTATTACCTTTCTTAAATTAACGAAGAATTAAAAATTAGCTGATAAGATCAATCATTCTCAAAATACCTACATTCACGTATTGACTAGTATCTTTTATTAATTTTTTAAATGAATTTGTCCTTACAAAAGATAAATTTAGATATAATATTTCTATTAATAGATTTCCGCCATATTATGAACATCCCTATAAGGGACCTGAGATTCCAAAGTATTTAAGTTTTTTAAGTAAACAAAGGTGGTGAACTTTGACGATTATGCTTTTGAGAAGACTAGTTATATAGTATCTATTTGATCATTATTGTCTAAGCCTTTTGATAGATCATCTATTAATTGTGTTTCGGATGGTCTAATTTTCTCTAAATCCATGTTGATGTGGGCATAGAGCATTATTTTTGTCAAGATAGTTAACTATTCAACTGTATTCTAGTTTCCTATAAAACTAGATACAACCTTAAGCTTTTGGCAGAGAAAAAATTCACGGTTTCCCCGAAAGTCACAATTACTTTTTAATTGTCAGACAAGTGGAACTGTGACAAATTTCGATAAGTACCCAGATGAGTGAGCACGTGATATATGTAGGTCAATGTCAGGGTGGACGGTGTTTACAACACAGATTCATCTGTTTTATGCATCACTGACTTCATCGGGAAAGGAGAAATCTCTGAACATTTTGGAATGAAGGAGTGCAACTATAGAAGGTGGCGAGAGAGAGAGAGAGAGAGAGAGACCGAGAGAGAGAGAGAGACCGAGAGAGTAAGTGAAAGGAAGTGAGATTGGATGGGAGACAGAGTGAGTGAAAGTGAGAGAGAGATATATATTGATAGTTATAAGGAGAGTGAGAGAGAGAGAGAGTGTGATTGATAGTGATAATGAGAGTGAGAGAGAGTTATTGATAATGATAAAGAGAGTGTGTGAGAGAGAGTGATTGATAATAATAACGAGAGTGAGAGAGAGATATATATTGATTATGATAACGAGAGTGAGAGAGAGAGAGAGATTCATGGTGAAAAGGAGAAAGTGAGATAGATTGGGACAGATAGAGAAAGAGAGGGTTACTGAAAATGAAAGAGTTAGCGAATCACGTGGTTGAGTAAATGAGAGAGAGAGAGAGAGAAAGAGAGAGAGAGAGAGAAAGAGAGAGAGAGAGAGAGAGACAACCATGTGATTAAGTTCTGCTATCCTATAAAAACAAACAATATCTGTACACGCCCGTATAATGGAAGCCCACATACAGCGTGTCCCAGATTAAGTGCACTAGAGAGAAACGAAATTGAAACTGAAACCGAAATTTAGAGTAGATCTACCGGTGGTTAAAAATTCCTGCAACTATTATGTTAGTGAACATCTTAGCTCAATGATACTTTTAACAACTAGGAATGGATGTGAAGACAACACTGACAATCTTTTAACAACTAGGAATGGATGTGAAGACAACACTGACAATCTTTATCAAATAATGAAACAGAAGTTTTGCTTGACCAACAAACGTTAAGGTAAATTACTGCATCATCCAGAATGTCTGTGATGGTATCTAGAACGTCTATAATGATGGTATCTATACCATGATATCGAAGATAATATCTACACTGCTTTAGGTGACATCTATCTTGTCTATGATGACATCTACCATGTATATGATGAAATCTACCATGTCTATGATGACATGTACCATGTCTATGATGACATTATCATGTCTATGATGAAATCTACCATGTCTATGATGAGATGACATGTATCATGTCTATGATGACATCTACCATGTCTATGATGAAATCTACCATGTCTATGATGCCATGTACCACGTCTATGATGACATGTACCATGTCTATGATGGCATGTATCATGTCTATGATGAAATCTACCATGTCTATGATGAGATGACATGTATCATGTCTATGATGACATCTACCATGTCTATGATAAAATCTACCATGTCTATGATAACATGTATCATGTCTATGATGACATCTACCATGACTAAGATGACATCTACCATGTCTATGATGATATGTATCATGTCTATGATGACATGAATCATGTCTATGATGACATATACCATGACTATGATGACATTTAACATGTCTATGATGACATCTACCACGTCTATGATGACATGTACCATGTCTATGATGACATCTACCATGACTATGATGAATGTATCATGTCTATGATGACATCTACCATGACTATGATGACATGTATCATGTCTATTATGACATCTACCATGTCTATGATGACATCTACTATGTCTATGATGACATCTACCATGTCTATGATGACATGTATCATGTCTATGATGACATCTACCATGACTATGATGACATTTATCATGCCTATGATGACATCTACCATGTCTATGATGGCATGTATCATGTCTCTGATGACATCTGCTATGTCTATGATGACATCTACCATGTCTATGATGACATGTATCATGTCTATGACATCTACCATGACTATGATGACATGTGTCATGCCTATGATAACATCTACCATGTCTATAATGACATGTATCATGTCTATGATGACATCTACCATGTCTATGATGAAATCTACCATGTCTATGATGACATCTACCATGTCTTTGATGACATGTATCATGTCTATGATGACATCTACCATGTCTATGATGACATCTACTAAATATATGATGACATCTACCATGTTTACGATGACATGTATCATGTCTATGATGAAATCTACCATGTCTATGATGACATCTACTATGTCTATGATGACATCTACCATGACTATGATAACATGTATCATGTCTATGATGACATCTACCATGTCTATGATGACATGTATCATGTCTATGATGACATCTACCATGTCTATGATGACATCTGCTATGTCTATGATGACATCTACCATGTCTAAGATGACATCTGCTATGTCTATGATGATATCTACCTTGTCTATGATGAAATCTACCATGACTATGATGACATGTATCATGTCTATGATGACATCTACCATGTCTATGATGACATGTATCATGTCTATGATGACATCTACCATGTCTATGATAGCCGTTTACTTGGTTTTATTTCAGGTACGACGCCTCTGACTGTGATACCGAACAAAAATGAAATGGTTTATGTTTCTCATCACGTCAGTTGCCATAGGCGTGTGCACGGAGGGAGGAAATGCGAAACCTTGTCGACAACTCGGTCAATCGTGGGACGTGACGTGTAAAGGTGAAACCAGAGGCGTTGACAGGTGGGTAGAACGTAGCATAAGTTGTACAATTACGTGAACGTTTAAGATCAAGTATCATTAAGTGTGTATTCTTTGTGCATCAGTTGTGGCTGCTTGCACGTGGAATAGATGTTTTGACACATAGAATCTTAGTGGTCACACAATGTATGCAGATAGGCTGGTGATGTTAGTAGTTGCACAGATACTGTACGTTTCATACGCATATTATGAGTGCTTATCATCGACAACAACAACAAAAAAGGAAAAAGCACAACGCAATATTATGCATAATCTAATCTTTTTGTGTGGGATACTTGTACTTTATATTTTTATGTCAAACGCTGTGAGCCAAGCTACTTTCTCCGGTATAACGCGAAATAATTGATTAAATTATTATTATTATCATCATATTTTTAAATATACGGGCGGGTTTTATTTATACTTAAAGGTTATTAAACGTGTATGCATGTACGTAATTGTAAACTATTATTTTTGTACCATAATAACTCTTAAAGATTTTTAGCGCATTTTCGAGATGTCGAAATCGCTATTGCACCCGTTTTGTCCGTCCGTCATCACCCTTGATCACAGCATCCATAAGTCCTAGACCCATGATGTATATATGTTTTTTGTATGCCCTGACCTGCCATTTGTGCATCAACACTCAGTTACTCGATCCGTTAAAAAACCCCGTTAAAACTACCAATAAAATATTTTGAATCGAGAGGTAACACTAGCGCAGGGAACGGCCGCCATTGCCGGAAGTCGAATACATAATCCTGCAAGTATTGAAGAGTGGTGCGAAAGGGTGCAAAAGAATTAGTTGTTTTTTTTTTAGTTGACGTCATTAGAATATGTGTAAAAGTTTAGAGAGTTTTACGTCATCATTTGTGGTAACTTGTAGTTGGATTAAAGAGAAAATAATTTTTTTTAAAATGTAAAGAAATGACTTTTAAATAAAAAAAATGTCAGGTATATTCATTACACAAGAAAATTCATAAAAATATGTCTAAAATCTAAACACAATTACTGATAACTACATAATTCTGATATCTAACATAAGTACTGATACATAATACGAAAATGCGCTAACACGTCCTGAATTCCAATAGGTACCAGGCTTAACATGATTTTTTTTTATCTTATGGGCGTCATTACAATTACACTTGGCCCGTCTAGCCGCACATGATGGCACACAAGTTGTTGGGCGGTGATTTTAAAAAAGTATTATTACGTCACATGGTGATTCTTTGTTTTGTTTTGTTTTTCATCTTGCCGCGCGATGTTATTAGAGACGCCGCATCGTTGGTCAGTCTAAAACTGAGCGGGCAGCTGCTATCCCTCTATTCTATTTATTAACTTTCTTTCAAAAACTTTCAGATTCATCATATGGACATACCGCACGTCAGACAACGACAAAGACACGTTCATCACTCGATGTTACTTCGATGAAGACTGCGTCCACGAAAACGAAAGCCGCTTTACGGCAAGTAACTCGTCCAGCGGCCGTCACGTGAAAAGCTCTCTCACCGTCAGGAACTTCACCCAGAGTGAAGAAAACCTGAAGCTGCTCTGCTACATCTGGGACGCAGACGATGACGTCCTGACCTTTCAGTTCACCCAGTTGCCCCGGCTCTGCAGCAACACCGAGCAAACCACCAACGCGACCACCGACGGAGATGCAATCTTCAGTAACCAAAACAGTTACCAAAGCATGAGCAGTGATACAACCGCCATCTCCTTCACGGCCGTCCACATCATCGTCATCACCGCCATCGCTTTCATCGGCATCCCGCTCAGCGTCGCGGTCCTCGTGTTTGTGTGCCGGCGCTGGAGGCCGGTGCTGCAGTACCCCTCGCGCGGCTGCTTAACAAACACTTACGAAGACGTCCGCCAGTTTCCCCTGTACTATCAGCAGAGCACTGCGAACCAGTTGCCGTCCTACGGCGACACGGCGGAGGAGCACTCGTTTGATGGCGCATCATGGGATACGGATTTTGAGGACGATGCTGGATCCACGAACGGACACGTTTACCTAAACGGAAGCGGGCAATGTCCGCGGGGAGACGGCAAGGGTAGAAATGACGTCAACGAGGAGGAAGAGCAATCTCATCGGTTCCTTCCGCGCCCGCAACCTTGTAGATTTCAAATCGTTAATCCTTCCTCGTGCTGTTCGCCGAACCCTCCCTCCGGCCAATCGTCGCCATCTTCAGGCGCACGTTCGCTCTTCAAAAACCTTCTCCTTGTTAAGTCTGAGAAGTGTCAAACATCTATGACGGCATGCGTTTGTCATTCGGATACGGGTATGACGTCACCGATACGGTGTCGTGACGTCACAGCCGACAAAGGAAAGAAGGGAAGAGGCCACAGTGACATTACAGGTCATGGCCGTCAAACACACCACACCCCTCCATGCTTGACCTGTGACGGAAGCCGAGGTCTGGTTGGTTGCCAAACAAAATCCAGCAATGTCGGGCCGTCACGGTCTCTGGATGTCGTACATCGGGCATTGGAGAGAAATCTTGAACATTGCGAGTTAAGTGGCTGCCATAACTGTAGTCATAGTGGCATCCACTTACCCAAAGTAAGCCAATCGCCCACGGGGAACCGCTCGCGTGCAGCCAATCGCTCTCCCACAAACCACAGGATGGGAAGGCGAAAACATGAGCGCGAAGCCAATCATTCACCGAACAGCTCATCAATAGCAAACTACTCACCTACATCCTCTCGCTCACGCACAGCCAGTATCTCACCAACAAACAATCAAAGGATGGGCAGGCGAAGTCATCACTGCGCAGCGAAACACAGACCAAGCCGTGGGACAGAGGAGTTTAGGAAAACCCGCCGAGACAACCAGCCACCCAATGCCAACCACATACTAGTCCATCGACAGCAACCCGTGGTCCGCCTGGGGTCAGGAAATATGGAAGACCAGCTGCGGGCAGTCTCGTTGCCGGACACAACGTCACAAGGTGATGCTGACTATATAGAGCCCAGGACTTCATCGACTACCAACAGCAACGGCAGCAGTCTCAGTGGCTCTGTCAACTCAGCTCTGGGCAGCGAATCTGTCAACTCAGCTCTGGGCAGCGAATCTGTCAACTCAGCTCTGAGCAGCGAATCTGTCACATCATTCATTGACAGGGACTTTTACACTTCAGAAATCGATAGGGACTCTATAACTTTACCTATGGACAAGGGTTCTGTCACATCGGGGGTTTATATTTCTACATAGAGAGAGTGGACGTGGATGCAGTAAAAGCAGGGATCTGACGAATGTGTTTTTTTGAATGCGGTACAGATTACCTGACTACACTTTCTCTTCCTTCATAATCAATGGCCGCCACATTTTGTGTCGATAGTGATATATACTTACATAAAAAAGAGACAGGGCAGAGAATCAAAATTAAACAAAAGCCCGTGTCTCAATGTACAAAGGTTATCGCCTGTTCTCATGTAACTCTGAAAGACGGTATTCATATTACGGCCTACTCGTACAGGATGTAGTCATGTAACCGATACAGTAACGCCGTTCGTTCTATCACTTCAAAGCTTTTACTTCGACCTAGAGACGGGGTGAAAGACCCTTTTACTTTACGAAGACTTTTATGTAAATGTTTATTTGTAAACTGCATGGGGGATAAGCTGACTAAAAACAATGACTATTAGAAACAACTTTGGACCAGATATTCCTTAGAGCTTTCTATTCGCAGAACTGATCTCCAGAAGTCTACCGTCCATTGCAACTTAACGCGACAACTGCTAATATAGAGCAACAGCAAATTCTCCAGAAAATCTATACCGCCTGCTGCTACTCAACATACCAACTTCTGATACAAAGTTGTCTCTAAACAAACAAACAAAAACCGTCAAAATTTCCACAGACCCCACAAGCCATTTAAACCACACACAACTCACAAACCACACAAGACAATGTGTCAAACTAATAAAATTAAGTGTTTGACAAAACACCAATCAAAACACATATTCATGTCAAAATCCCTCTGCCTCTCATTTCATCACGATATTATGCGAGTAAAGTGACGTCACTAGGGAGCTGATTGTTAATATTGTCTTTTCTAATCAAATTGCTAATATTGTTACTTTTTTGTTGTGTTTGTAACTGATATCATTTGTTTCTAAATATAATATTTTGTATTTTTGCGTTTAACTTTTGTTTATTAGAGAACAGTATTTTAACTGTGAAAATAAACATGTGTATTTTTTTTTAGAACGACAAATTCACTAGGAACGTATGCGTTTAAAAATACACCTCTCTCGAAGAGAAGTATGTATGTCCAAAAAAATTTATAACTTCATTAGGCAAAAACATATTTCCCCGATCTTATACCATGTCACGGATGACCAATTTTCCCTTGTAACTTGTTGTTGTGAGTTGCGCACGGTTGTGTGTTGGATGTTTGCTTTTGTGGTATTTAAAGTTATTGGTTAGTGGTGCGAAAGCGTGCAAAGTGATTGTGTTGTTGACGTCATTTGTATATGTGAAAAAGTTTAGAGAGTTTTGGTGTAGACGGTTTGTTGTGGCAAGGAGGAACGCCATTAAAGTTGTTGTTTTTTTAGCAGTGTCTTTATTTCTTGTGTAACGGTAATTGTATGAATCTTGGAGCAAGCAGTCAAGATATGTAAGTATTAGGACGCTTGTGACATACCATCGTATGCTATCATCATCTTGAGTTGCTGAAAACTAAAAATACATTTGTAACCGTTTTTATTTTTCCTCTCAGTGAATGTTCACAAGCTCAAACAAATGACGTTGGTAATTCAATGAACTCTTACCACTTTGAATTTATGTAATGTATCCGATGAACACTTACCTGCTTCAATTCATATTAACAATAAATGAACGCTTCGTACATTTTCTTGTGTTGTTCATATCATTCTTTCAACGTTGACCTCTTATTGATGCTATATATGCTGTTTGTCCTTCGGCGAGGACAGTGATCATCAGTTGATGCTATGCTGTTTGTCCTTCAACGAGGACAGTGATCATCAGTTGATGCTATGCTGTTTGTCCTTCGACGAGGACAGTGATCATCAGTTGATGCTATGCTGTTTGTCCTTCAACGAGGACAGTGATCATCAGTTGATGCTATGCTGTTTGTCCTTCGGCGAGGACAGTGATCATCAGATTAACTACCACCTGTGATAGCCTAAAAAATTAAATTGAAAAGACGTAAAACAAGGTAAGGGTTAGCCTGACCGGACGTAACAAAACAGCGAACGTTTCGGCAAAGAGCCTTTTTCAACGAACCTACAATACACAAATAAAACGAATATAAAAAGAATTAAGGAACTTAGCTGCGGTGAAATGCAAAGAATCGAAGAAAGAGAAAAGATTGTATTTCCAGCCCCTGATAATATTCCATAGTTAGCCGATTTAGATTATGTTTTAATATATAATAAATTTGTAGAGCAAAGACGACTAAAGAAAATAACAAATTATAATCGAACAATTGTCTGCGAGCCAGTTGCAGCCATCAAAAGAGCCACATCTGGCTCGTGAGCCATGGTTCCCCGATCCCTGGTTTAGATTACATCTGCACGAATATTTTTGTATAAATTTCAGTTGTTTGTTGATTTAGATACAAATATCGGTAGTTTATGGTGGAAAATTAATGAACACCGATATCCGATAATGTCATTCCTTGCCAAGACCGTTTTGAGCATACCAGTTACCTCAGTTCCATATGAATGATTGTTCAGGTCGGCTGGTTATGTTGTCAATTAGACCCGCTCATCACTTGAACCAATTAATGTCAACAAACTTGTCTTTTTGCGTAGTTGGTGAAAAGTTGATATATAAAGGAGACATTCCAGTGTTGTTTAGAGTTTCAACAAGAACGTTATATAAGTGTTACGTATGACATCATAAATTAAAATTTTTGGCTTTAATCAAAATTAATGATTAATTAATCGTTAATTTTTCAAAATTGAACAATTAAATTTAAATTAATTGTTATCAGGCCTAGTATTTACCCAATGCTCTGATATTAGTAAAATTTTTTGGCG
>MUZC01002686.1:420262-451129 GCA_002072015.1 Radix auricularia
ATAATTAGTATTGGGACGAGAGAAAGTTACTTGAACTAATAACATAATTAGTATAGGGACGAGAGAAAGTTACTTGAACTAATAACATAATTAGTATTGGGACGAGAGAAAGTTACTTGAACTAATAACATAATTAGTATTGGGACGAGAGAAAGTTACAGGAACTAATAACATAATTAGTATTGGGACGAGAGAAAGTTACTTGAACTAATAATATAATTGGTATTGGGACGAGAGAAAGTTACTTGAACTAATAATATAATTGGTATTGGGACGAGAGAAAGTTAGTTACAATTATAAAATAAGTATTAGGGCCTGTTAATAAATTATTGAAAGTTCTAATCCCTTAATTAAAACAAACTTAACAAAGATGATGCTTGACACCCTATTGCGTCCGTCATGATGCCAGTTGTATTGCGAAAAACTAACTCCATATTATAAACGTAATTTATAAAGGGAGGCTTTTTAATATGAAAAGTATGCTTTGTTTAAAAAAAAAGAGAACACAATTCGGTGGCGTAGCTAGGAATTAGTAGAAGTTGTGGGCCCGGGGGGGCTTAAACGCATTAACTGTCAAACAGAAGTTTTCGGGGCCGACTGCTAATCCCCAGTTACTAAGTTTTGTGCTAAACGTCAGGTAAAAATGTAATCTTTTTTTGGTAAATAAAAGGTCTCCATGGACCGGATAAGAGGGCTTTGCGGGCCGCATCTGGCCCGTGGGCCGTAGCTTGAAGACCTCTGTCTTACACCATCTTGATCTCGGACACCATCCAGAATTCACCTTTGGTTCATCTCACATTCTATGCTGGATATTGTCTTAAAGTTTAGGACAAGTCAAGATGGTTTCATTTAAATCATATTGACCTTTTCCTCTATGGGTCTCTCAATGTTGGACATTGTCTTAAATCATCTTGATCCCAGACATTGTCTTATACCTTCTTGATCCCTGATTTTCTTATACCTTCTTGATCCCTGACATTGTCTTATACCTTCTTGATCCCTGACATTGTCTTAAATCATCTTGATCCCAGACATTGTCTTATACCTTCTTGATCCCTGATTTTCTTATACCTTCTTGATCCCTGACATTGTCTTATACCTTCTTGATCCCTGACATTGTCTTATACCATCTTGATCCCTGACATTGTCTTATACCACCTTGATCCCTGACATTGTCTTATACCACCTTGATCCCTGACATTGTCTTATACCACCTTGATCCCTGACATTGTCTTATACCATCTTGATCCCTGACATTGTCTTATAGCATCTTGATCCCTGACATTGTCTTATACCACCTTGATCCCTGACATTGTCTTATACCATCTTGATCCCTGACATTGTCTTATACCACCTTGATCCCTGACATTGTCTTATACCATCTTGATCCCTGACATTGTCTTATACCATCTTGATCTCTGACGTCTTATAACCATCATGATCTCATCTCCAGAGCGTCTCTCGGTGCTGGACATTGTCGAATTCAACCCTAAAGTTTCGGCCAGTGAGAGTGAGGCCAACGAGAGTCAGGTCAACAAGACACTTGAAAACACCCTTGACGTCATCATGAAATTTTACGGCAGCCGTCGCCAAGGCAACGTCCCTCTCGGCTACTGCCTGCCCGTGCCACCAACTGACTCAACCCCTACCAGGGACAGCATCACGACGGGATAAGCCGTAAAAAGAGAATCTGCTAACAAGATTTTTTAAAAAATCGCTTTTATATATATATTTTTTTAAAAATATAAATGTTGCAACGGAATGTCTTGTTATTGGGTGTTGAAATTAAAGTTTTACATGTAAAAAGATAATAAGTGTTGCCGTACAATAAATAAAAAAAAAATGTGCTGTTAAAAATATGTACTTATGAATTAGAATTAATAGAATTCATTAGTTTATCCATTCCAGGAGTAGGTGCAGGTGTTATAAAATTACAATTTTAGGAATGGAAAGCGTGTGCGCAACTGTATTTTCATTACTGTAATTTCGCTTTGTTGTTATGATTGTGGGTTAATACGCACGAGATATAGGGATCCGAATCAGTGGATTTCCTAGAGGTGAAGGGAGATACTTAAGTTACCTGTCACCAAAATACCGGGGAGCTTAAATGAGGCGTCACATTATAAATGGCTACGGTGGTCGAGTGGCAAGCGCGCTCGACTGGCGTACCTATGGTCACGAGTTTGGATCCATGCGAAGGCAAGGATTTGATACGAAGGAGCCCCTGAGTCACCCAGCTCCGAATGGGTACCTAACTAAGATTGGTTAGGCGGCTGGGTAATGCGTGGAACCCTCAAAACCGTGACCTGTGACCACTGCATCACTTGCCAATAGATCATCTGTCATGGTATATGGCCTGTGACCTCTGCATCACTTGCCAACAGATCATCTGTCATGGTCTGTGGGTGCATAGAAGGAACGTCTGTATATCCAAGATAAGATTAATATAAAGATTTTTTTAACTGGGGGGGGGGGGTTAAAACGGATTCCAGGGAAGACCTAGTCTTATACTATAGATGGATAGATGATGTAGAGTAATGTCTACAGCGTCTAAGGATCCTATCTAGGAGAAGGTTATTGTTTTGGTCTTAGTGGTAGAAATGTAGAAATGGTGAGGCAGGCCAAAGCCCTGCGTGGGTTGTAGAGCCTCTGGGAGGGATGGATGGATGGAAAAAGCGGGGGGGGGGGTAAGTTTATTTTAATGGTGCTAGCTAAATGTCATTGCTAGACTTCTAATTCAAATCTATGGCAATGAGAATCAGTATTAAATATTAGGTTATTTCTGATTTGATAGAATAGTGTTGTATTAATGTCTCCCCGACTCTCAACATTCGTATTTCTGGATAATTCATTTTTTAAAAATGGCTTTCAATTTTTGAGCATTTGTGAGGGGCATATCACACAACTGTTGTAAATAAATCACTTGATTGAGAAAAGTGTGAAGAATAATCAAAGAAACTTTATTATAAAAAGACAAAGTTTAATGTTATCTGATTGTGACATGTTAATGCAAGTGAAACACTGACACTGACAGAGTTTTATTGATTTTGATAGTTTCATCAAAAGGTTGTAAAACATTGAAGAGTATTAAGTAACAAACATTAACTAGGAAAGTTCGTCATATAACAATTTCACAAGTGAAAAACATTACTTAGCAAAGTGTGTGAAATATTTTAAGTCCATGCAGGTAAAAGACATAACATAGAAAAGTTCGTCAAATACGAACAAGTCCAGCTCTTTGAGTAAATATTGTATCAGTACTGTGGTAGTATTTTTATTTAAAATGGTGTTTGATTGTTTTTTGTCTGCAATACATGTTGATGAAAAACATTGAGACAAAAGAATATAATTTAAAATACAACAAATAATCGGTAAGTATAAAATATCAAACGGTTTCGACAACATGGCAACACTGCCTACCGTTGTATAACAAATATGTAATACTGAATATAATAACAGTTGTTTTTTTTAATCCACACAAAAACTGGCGAAACAAGATATCCCCATTTACTAAAATACTTAGACAAAAACTTGTATTCACTTGCATATATTCGTAATATCATTAATAAAACCCAATTTATCATAATTCTAAATAATTTGATTTATAAAAATCCTAAGTAACAAACTTTATGATAATTCACAGGCAAAAATTGGGGGGGGGGGGGGCTAGACTACCCTAGAGACAATGCTACATTGTTTTCTTGGGTTAGAGAGTTGACACAAGAGACAATTTGTTCAATTTGGTCGGGGAGATGACAGAAGGGCCAATACTCGTCCTGTACCTAGTAACACCAACATTTACTATGAGAAGGGCCAAAACTCGTCCTGTCCCAAATGACACAAACCTTTACTATGATCCCTGTACTAGCCTCCTTAAGACTTAAGGTGCACAACGACGAAGACTTTTTCACTGTATTAATCGCTCTATTACTTTCACAATTTATTATGTAATATTACACAATATTTCATTTTATACTCTCTTCATAATATTAGGTCAATATAACTCTCAAAATATATCCTTTTCCCATTCACAAAACATGATTTAGTTTCAAAATAACAGTTACTGCCTTGAAAGTGCCACTAAATACTCACAATATCCTATTTTACACACCCACAATATCCTATTTTCCACACCCACAATATCCCATTGCCCACCCTCACAATATCCCATTGCCCACCCTCACAATATCACATTATCCACCCTCACAATATCCCATTTATCACCCTGACCCTTGACCCATCCATGCACTCGCCCTCAGAATACTTTTGTCTACACCGCCTCAGCACTCGCATCCACGCCTCCCGCTGACCCATCCTGTGAAGACAGAAGGCCATCGACGCGTAGACGGACGCGTGGTCACGCCCCCTCCTCATGGCCGCATCAAATCTCTGAAACGCGGCGTGGTGACTCCTGTACAGTTTGAGAACCTCTCCTTCATGCTCAACCAGCGTCACGTTTGAGCCCCCGTAGGGAATCCGTGAACTCAACTTCGACATTCTTTCCTCTTCGGTCGGATCGCGGCTCCTCTTCCAAACAGCAAAGTTTCCGGCAGTAAACACTTTTGTAAACAGAGGTTTGAAAAACTCCTTGTCCGACGCTATGACAGCATAGTTGTAGTGCTTGGATTCGATTATGCGCTTGAGTATGAAGTCGTGGTTGCTTTCTTCGATGAGATCGGACACGCTGAACATAGCGTAGTAATTGGACGTGCAGTTTTTGCCCGGCCAGCAGTAGCGCGTGTACGATATCAGCGAGGCGCGATCGAACTCGATGAACTGCCGGTTGTGGAGAAACAACACGGGGACGTGCTTGTGGAGTAGAGTGAAGCTGCCGTGCTCGAGGAGGCTGTGCTCCAGATACACGCCAGTGACGTCACTTTGAGTGGAAATGTAATACAGGCACTGGTTGATGTGAGGTCCTGAGCCTGGTGACGAATGCGGCCGGGCGATGGGGCTCCTCTTTTCGAAGCTGTGCAAACTCGCCCCCTGATTGGCTAGGAAGAGTGAGCCGAGGACCAATAGGACGAAGCGTTTTAGGTGACGCGGACTTGTGACGCTGCGAAAGGCAGAGGTTATGATCATCGAGACGACTCCTAAAAATAACACTATGGTGTCGTGTAGAAATCTGCACTCCTTGTGCCCGAAGGCTGAATAGATAACGACTAGGATAATAACGGAGGCCATGTGACCACGCACACCGTGGCATTCGGTTAATTTTGACTCGGACCCAGTGGATAAGACGTTCGGAGTTTTTATAAATCCGTCAAATTTGTTAAAATTCGTCAGCACATATGATAAGACAAGCGATATCGTTGCGATTGTGAACACCAGAGTCAAAACTGATGCCCCAACGTCATTGAAAAAAATATGTTCAAAGTAGAAATATTCCCCGGAGGAACCGAAGAACTGACTCGTGTGACCAGAAAACAGGTTGAACCTGATCCAGTTCACTGGGCTGAGGACGAAACAACCAAAAAAATAGAAGTCGTCTGCAACCGCAAGGGCGACACCCATCACAGCGCCCAGAAGGTGACACCAAAACTGTTTTTTCCTCATAAGATTCACGACGGTTGGAACTCCGAAGTGAGGAAGAATCAGCAGCAAAACCGGCAGTGACGCATCAGGTCTCACATACACACACAAAGCCAGAACGAGGCCAGCTAATACAGAAGCCGAGTATCGCGAGAGTTCATTGAACCCCTGAGATTCGTTGCTGCCCCGTGGAACTTCACCCATGTCATGCCTGGGTTCTTTGACATCTGTGCCGCCTGGAGGACGTTGCATCATATCGTCATCTTTGATATCTTCAGCGTCGTTGTTGTTGATGCTGTCACGGCTGCTCTGACTGTCGTTGTCACTGATGCCGTTCTCGTCCAGGCCAGTACAGTAACCGGGGTCGCTGAGTTTACTTCTTTGACTTTCACTGCGAGCGTAGTGGACCGGCGTTATGCGGTCCTCATGGGTCCACTTCGGTTTGCTTATTGCAGGCTTTGTCGGTGCCGTGTTCTCTTCAGCATGTCGTGAGGACCGCTGTGTTTTTTCACCAAGGGTAGCGTCCCGTAACAGCCGTGTCACGTGGGCTAGAGACAGGAACAGGAATGGCGACACGAAGCTGTTGACCAGCGTGTGAGTGCCCAAAACGGTCAAGTGCGACGAGAAGGAGGTCAAGATGGCCGCCAAGTTACCAGCGTCCCGTGAGTTGGTGACGAATGTGACGTAGTTGCAGATGGCAAGTGGAAGCCACGACGTCACGGACACATGGGCTACTCTCCAAAGCTGAAAATAAAAATAGTTAAATGTAGTGTTATTTTTTAGCGCATTTTCGAGAAGTCGAATGCGCTATTGCACCCGTTTTGTCCGTCCGTCTGTCATCACCCTAGATCTCAGCAACCGTAAGTCCTAGACCCATGATGTATATATGTTTTTTGTATGTCCTGACCTGCCATTTGTGCATCAACACTCAGTTACTCGATCCGTTAAAAAACCCGTTAAAACTACCAAAAAACATTGCGAATCGAGAGATAACACTGGCGCAGGCAACGGCCGCCATTGCCGGAAGTCTTAGTATTATCAAAAGTATTAGTTTTTTTTTTGTTGACGTCATTAGAATATGTGTAAAAGTTTAGAGTGTTTTACGTCATCATTTGTGGTGACTTCAATCAAGATCTTAGCGGCCCAGGGGCAGAAATTGAAAACTTTTTCGAAACAAGCTTCAACATTCAACTACTTTCACCAAGATTGGCAACCACGATCTATCAAACAACAATTGACGGAGTATTTGGGTGATTAGCTGATTACAATTTAGAATGTTTCATTTATGAGTCCTATTTCAGTGACCACAAACCACTTGTAGTTAGATTAAAGAGAAAATTAAAAAAAATTAAATGTAAAGAAATTACTTTTAAATAAATAAAATTTCAGGTATATTCATTACACAAGAAAATTCATAAAAATATGTCTAAAATCTAAACACAATTACTGATAACTACATAATGCTGATATCTAACATAAGTACTGATACATAATACGAAAATGCGCTAACACGTCCTGAGTTCCAAAAGGCTTAACATGATTTTTTTCTATTGATCTTCCAATACGAAGCCGGTAAAAGATCACATGCTTTAAAAATAATTAAACTTCAGAATTTAGGATCATGTTATCGATTTAATTTTAAAAAAACTCCTCCTCCCTCCATATAATTTGAATGAAAAAGACAGCAATTTTCCGGGCAAGCCAAACAGCAGTGTATCACCTACAGATGGTACAGTAAGTTTCACAAACGAACTCACCAGATAAGGATTGGGTTCAAATCCAAGGGCTGAAGCCAGGGACGAGATCATCATAAAGAACTGAGGCACAATGGGAGACCTCATTGCCCACATGCCCAATTCCTTCTCCCTGATCTCCAGTAACGACAAGTTGTCTCCCTTGGCAGGGCCGAGAAATTCGTATGGCCGGACTCCGTACCCGTAGAGCTCTGTGTGGGCGACTGTGGAGGAAATGACCAATAGGAACATGGACTATGATGTAGAGCTGTCAATATTGTTGAAAAATGCTGCCCGGGTACCCGTCAAAACTTTGAACGGGTACCCGGGTTACCCGTTCGAAAGTCCTCAAAAATTTCGTTAATGTTTCCGCTATTACTACCATTAGCCTTTTACTGCTTTGTTTATTGTGGAAATGCAAATTTTGAAGGAATGAGTAAACGATTGTAAAATGATGACATTGAAATACTACTGTAGTACAGTGGTGTAAAAACAGTGAGCAAAGGGGTGCTAAGGATTTTGAGCGGGGGGGGGGGTATGATGACATGTCGGGTTATTTCTAGTTCATAGCTGTAGCTGGCAACTGTTTTAATTAACTTAACTTTTCAGGAATTGCCCCTACTTATTGGACCCATCCCCAGTATTTATTTTTGCAATACAGTAAAGATATTCAATGATTCAAATATGATTTAATAAATAAAAAATAAAAATTTAACCCTCCCCCAGAATATAGCAGGTGTTTATTTCTTTTAAAGTATATTGGGGATAGGGTTGGAGACATATATTAGTGGGGGGGGGTAGATAAAATAAATTGGCGCGTCTCAATCGCAACGATGAGCGGCGTATTTCAAAGCCAAGGTCATTTCTAGCCAATCCTAGTTATCACTCTTGTGTCCTGTTTTGTGTCATACTGAAAGGACAGACCCACCCCAACCATGTATTTTTGTTCTTATAGTGAAAATCATTCAACGATTGAAATATTTTTTCAAAGTATTTGGTGGAGAAAGGAGTGGAGACACGTGTGTGTCGGTGTGTGTGTGGGGGGGGGGGCATTGGCTTGCTCGATCGGTATCAACGATGAGCGGCGTATTTCAAAGCCAATGCGAAGGTCATCTCTAGCCCTTCCTAGTTAATAGTAGTTTCCTTACTTGAACAATTCAAAGAACTAAAACCTTTTTTGTTTTAAAGGATTTTAACACTGTATTGAACATGATGACGTAAGTTAGTGAATGTGACGTAGCGTCGGGGGGGGGGGCAGTTGAGAGTGAGAAGAGATCGACTGAGGAGGAGAACCTTATATCTGAGGTTATTAAACTTCTGAACCTTACGACAGTGTTGGATTCACTTTGAGTTAGCCTGTCCTTGTAGTCATTACATTTACCCAGACAACGACTAACAGTCTATCATCTTGTCCCGTGCACCACTAACCACACACCTACCTCCACAGTTTGTACCTAATCATTCACTGGCGCTCCGATGGTCAAGGGTTCGAGTCCATGGGAAGTCCAAGCTTTTTTCACAATTCACGTTTTGACATTTCATGTCATGAATCGTAGCTTCTTATCATCTACTGCAGACTTACATTAAGCACAACGTATTACAATCATCGTCTGTACAGTATGAAAGTCTGTTAATTCCATTACTTAACTTATACTTTAACATATCATAGGGGGCAAAAATAGAAGACGGGTATCAAATATGAGAAGCAGTAGACAAGAGACCATTTCTTTTATTGCAGTAGGTCCTAAAATACTTAAGTTACAAGTGATAGTCAAGAGTTTGACAGATGTGATGCACGGGACACGATGCTCACAGAGACTTGCCCCAGAAAATGTCGTCAAATCAAAAGGAGACAATTTATTAAGGAAAGGCCAACATCATTAGCTCAGTCTTGACGTAAGTGCGTCACACAATCGGTTTCAAATAAATCATTTAAGTTCTTCTGTCACACAATCGTATACAAGAAATCATTTAATTTCTTCTGTCGCTCAATCGTATACAATAAATCATTCAAGTTAAGTTCTTCTGTCACACAATCGTATACATGAAATTATTCAAGTTCTTCTGTCACACAATCGTATACAAGAAATCATTCAAGTTCTTCTGTCACACAATCGTATACAAGAAATCATTTACGTTCTTCTGTCACACAATCGTATACAATAAATCATGAAATCCTTATGCCAACTGAAGTCATTTGATTCTAAGACACACTAAATGCATTCACTCGCCATTAAAAAAAAAAAAAAAAAAACCTGTCATAGATGAACTGTCACATACATAATGTCATAAACATTCTGTCAACCGAGGCCCGTCCCCGTTAACACCGACAAATAGCCGTCAATCACTTTAAGACGTTTGACCGCACGGTACGCTTTTATTCAGAGTAATGAAACCGTGCGCTGGGCGCAAGGTGTTGTTCATAACACAACCCTGACAATTTTCCTTACACAGCTTGCAGTTTACCGCGGGTCGTCTGCCAATGTTCAGTCAAGCGAGTCGAGACCATGCAGTGGAGCGTGGCTGAGTGTGTTTGTAACTGACACCATTAAGACCGAGTTCGACAGCAGCATTTCACCTTATGGCATCGTCAGAGGTCGCAGGACGTCATAAGAAATTGTTACAATATATGTCAAATTGAACACCTCGAGACAACATTCGACACCTCTAGATACAATTACATTCATAACAACTTAACAGTTGATATCTATTGATATTAATACGTTTAACATCACGCTTTCCCTTTAATGGAATGCTTTCACTTTCATTCATCAATCAATCTCTTTCACAAAGCGTACATTTACCAAATACACATTTGAGAAACATACAGTTCAAACATAATTTAAAGTCGTTGAGATTTACACGAAAGCAAAAAAAATGATATCGTTTTAATTCTTTCGATAGTTATCATATTAAATCTGCATGTTTGATTTTTTTTTTTTTAGAATATAAATTAGACTTATTTAAAATTAAGGACCAGTACAGTAGAAAAAAAAATAAACTGTAATTATATATATTTTTTAATATTACGTTAACGAAGACCGATGTCAAATTTTGATAGGTTTTCTTTTAAATTTAAAGCAAAACTCAGAAAATCCCAGAAGCTCTCCGTGACATCAAACGTTCAACCATACTTTTCAAAATGACGCGGTAAACGTCTGGATTAAACAAGTTACCTGCCATCGTTTAAGTTTATTTAAACTCATTAAAAAATTGATTTTTTTTAAAAGAAGAAAATAATCTATTTCAAAATATTACAAATGTTCATTCGACCTAATCGCTTGAGTCTGGTGTTTTAATTATAACGTCTATACGTTTGGTTTTTGTTTATTTCTGGGGTTTGTCAGAGATGGTTAGTGATTATTACTTCGTGCGGATTCCCGGACATCCCTCCTCTAATAACTCTCCCCAACGACAGGTTATTGTCACAATAATTTTAGGCCCAACTAATACCACGTCTTGTCCAGGGTCGGATTTAGACTTGATGTGGCCGTACGCTATTTGAGACATAAACGGGGGTGGTGTTGAAGTCCAGGTATTCTAAGTCAGTGCCAAATTATGATTATTGTAAATTCCGAGGGGCGGGGGACAAGAAGGAGGAGGCCCCTAAAATAAATTTGCTTGTTTAGCAAATAGGTAAATCATGCCATCTGCAGATTCACCCCTCCTATACCGACTGACTAACCTTCCATCGTCTGAAAGATCTCGTCTGGGTGTAAGACCCACCAACTCCCCGGGCTGATGACGTAGTAGACACGAAACACCCACGTGACCAGCACAACGTACACGGAGCTCCACCTCGGGAGCAGATCACCGTCCTGCGACTCGACGCCACTGCTGCTCCCCCCATCGGCTGACCTCTTTGCCCTGCTCCGTCCTGGATCTGCTCCAGTTCTGGGATCGCGTGGGTGAAGCTGACTGTTACTTGGAACCTTTTTCGGTCGGCCCATTTGCACCGCACTAGGGGAATCAAGATATTGTAAAGCTGTGAGAAGTCAGGCGTCACACTTGAATGCCCCAAAGACGGCCCTTTGAGTCAGTGTTTTTGGATCTGGAATACAAAAAAAAGACATGCATCAGAGGACACAAAAAATGTGTGTCATAAAGTATCGACGTTTCTATACAGCCGAGGTTTTCAAAGTGGTATTTACTGCGTTAATTGAATACCCACCCACCCACCACCCCACCAACTAAACATGCAGGGCAATTTGGGCGGTGGGGGCTGAGGGGTGACAACGGGATATACGCTATACTGAACGAACTTATTTTTTTTTATAAACGTATTGCAGCCGGCTTCCTGGTTTAAAAAAAAAAAAATTTAATAAAAATTAAAAAGCATTTTCAACTAAACTCCACGGGTCATTTGATGCCATTCCATTTCGTACCAGCTTATGTAGTGTGGTTAAATGCAAGGCTGTACCGATTATGATGTGTTTGTGGACTGTTAGATGCAACACTTTCACAAATTTAGCCATGTGGTTAGATGTCATTCTGTATCGCGTTATGGCCCTTGGCTAGATGTCAGTTTGTATCCCTTTATGGTCTTTGGTTAGACGTCCGTCAGTCTGTATCACCTTATGGCCTATGGTTAGATGTCTATCAGAATCACCTTATATCCTTGTGGCTTGTGGTCAGATGTCAAAATAGTAATTTTCTAGCTTGGGCCACAAAAAGCAACACTTAATTTTGATCATCTCAAGTTTAAATACAATACGATGTATCAAACTCAACAGCACAAAGTAATATATTACAATTTTAAGTACCACTCGGTACAGTCGAGAGTAACAAATCACTGTTACTCCACAACAACCAACGATATAAAACCATAACAGTCTTAACTATTCTTGTTTGAAGATATCTAGTCCAGTGGTTCTCAAAGATGCCTTTGGTGATCCACGTGCAAAGATTCATATTTTACTAAATTAAATTAAAACACGAAAAAATGTTGTCACTTTTTGAACATATTGATTAATTTTAAACACTCGATGGAGATAGCATTGCGTCGAAAACAATATGTTTTGATTCTATGTTTACTTGTAGCTATATCGAGAATCACGTAACACACTAGATACTAAAAGACTTGATCCTGAAATGCTTAATAATCTTTGGAAAACAAGATTATATAAGGGTAGATTTGACATGTTTGATCCATTGTAAGAATTTACTCATAAACCACAAAATGCTTTAAACAACATTATACAACCTTTCGCTGATTTCCATTAAATTTACCAACATTGAAAAGTTATTTAAACCCAAATTCAATGAAATGACAATAATCCTTATCTAATCTTAGATATACAGACGCTCCCTTCTATGCAGAAGATAATTGCGTCCACAGACCGTGACAGATGATCTGTTGGCAAGTGATGTGGCGGTCACAGGCCACGGCTTTGAGGGTTCCACGCATTACCCAGACTCTTGTTAGTAGTTAGTGTAAGGTCAGTTATTATCATTCTCTCCCTTAAAAACGAATACAGAATAAAAGGCACTTCTGTATTAGACCATAGGAGGAACCAATCTCAAAGTAGAAGTAACATCCATCCCCACCTCAATTCAAATTCTGCCCACACACACACACACACAAACACCACATACACACAATCTTCTCTACGTTAAATTTTTGTTCTCAGTCTCAAATTCTAGAATTTGCAGACGACCTAAATTACCAGATATTATACAGGGAAAATATGAAGATTAAAATTTCCACAATTAAAGTAACGGAAATATCTCTAACAGCTATAAATGAAATATCTCTAAAAGCTCTAACTGAAATATCTCTAACAGCTCTAACTGAAATATCTCTAACAGCTCTAACTGAAATATCTCTAAAAGCTCTTACTGAAATATCTCTAACAACTGAAATATCTCTAACAGCTCTAACTGAAATATCTCTAACAACTGAAATATCTCTAACCGCTCTTACTGAAATTTCTCTAACCGCTCTTACTGAAATATCTCTAACCGCTCTTACTGAAATATCTCTAACAGCTTAAACTGAAATATCTCTAACAACTGAAATATCTCTAACCGCTCTTACTGTAATATCTCTAACCGCTCTTACTGAAATATCTGTAACCGCTCTTACTGAAATATCTCTAACCGCTCTTACTGAAATATCTCTAGCAACTGAAATATCTCTAACAACTGAAATATCTCTAACAACTCTTGTTGAAATATCTCTAACAGCTGAAATATCTCTAACAGCTGAAATATCTCTAACCGCTCTTACTGAAATATCTGTAACCGCTCTTACTGAAATATCTCTAACCACTCTTACTGAAATATCTCTAACCACTCTTACTGAAATATCTCTAACCGCTCTAACTGAAATATCTCTAGCCGCTCTTACTGAAATATCTGTAACCGCTCTAACTGAAATATCTCTAACAACTGAAATATCTCGAACCGCTCTTACTGAAATATCTCTAACAACTGAAATATCTCTAACAGCTGAAATATCTCTAACAACTGAAATATCTCTAAAAGTTCTTACTGAAATATCTCTAACAACTGAAATATCTCTAACCGCTCTTACTGAAATATCTCTAACAACTGAAATATATCTAATAGCTCTAATTGAAATATCTCTAACAGCTCTAACTGAAATATCTCTAACAGCTCTAACTGAAATATCTCTAACCGCTCTTACTGAAATATCTCTAACCGCTCTAACTGAAATATCTCTAACAGCTCTAACTGAAATATCTCTAACAGCTCTAACTGAAATATCTCTAACAGCTCTAACTGAAATATATCTAACAGCTCTAACTGAAATATCTCTAACAGCTCTAACTGAAATATCTGTAACCGCTCTAACTGAAATATCTGTAACCGCTCTTACTGAAATATCTCAAACTGAAATATATCCAAAAGCTCAAATGGAAATATCTCATTGGCGCGAATGTTGCCGAAGCTTTGAACTAACCACTTCAACAGCTAACAGGAATCAAAGATAAGGATTTGATTTGAATGCTCATTGTATGAACTTACCACATGAACAACTAACAGGAATGAAGAATTTGTTTAATTGTTCACTGTATGAACATACCATATCAACATCTAACAGGAAGGAAAATGTGGCGTAAATATATTCACTCTATAAAATTACCACAAGTGCATCTAACAGGAATGACGATGTGATCTGAATATTCAGTTTTCCCTTAAGGCGGTCTTGTCTTCAAACCTCTTTGAACACCTTAGCGCATGTGTTTAACACAACGTCTAGGACCCAGTATACAACTAGACCTCAATGGGCAATAATCACCTTTAAGTCCTCAATTGTGAATATAAAATTATTTAACCCTCTCCTCCTCCGCTCCGCCCCACCACCACCACCCCCCGCCCCCGGATCTTATTATATATTTATACAAACTCAAAAAAGAGGACGGGGGAACCATTGTTTGGCTGATCACTTCATGGTTGACGCACAACGTCTCAAAGGCCTGATCCCAAGCCGCCCCATAGCACTGTCGCCCCCTCACCTTCCGTCTTACGATTTTATCAGTTGTTTTTACCCCAGCGTTTTGTTTGGGTCGCTTTATGTAAAGTGGTTCCCCTTGGCAAATCCCCAACCGACAAAACGTTTTCACCCCTAACACAAAATAAGATCAAATAAGGTTTAAGAAAATAAATAATCTCATTTAGATTCGTCCAACATTTCTATATGAATAAACAAAACAGGTTACTTCACGTGTCCTCATAAAATACATCCGATACGAAATCACGTCAAACGCATCAGATACTTATATACACCAAATGCATCTAACAAACATACCAAATACATCAAATAAATCTTTAAAAAACACACCAAATATTTCAAATACGTCTAACAAACACACCAAAAATGTCAAACACATCCAATAAATCAAACACATAACAAACACTTGCAACACTGGGGTGGGGGAGAACAGTTTGTAATTTTTAAATTTATTACCCTCTCTACTGTGTTTATATCAATATTTTCCCCTGTGTATCTTTTCAATTGTCAACAACATCAACGCTACTTGTTTAGTTCGTGCGAAGATTACCAACGTCCATGACTTATGAGCTATGTTAAGCCATATCTTATTTTTTCAATCGAAAAGTGTTTGTTGTTTTTACTCTAAAAAAAAATGATATGATGAAAAGAGTCACTGACTGATCTATTACCTGTTGACTTACAAGCGTCACGGACGGATCTGGAAAAAATCAGAAAACATCCGCCAGTGTCTTGTTTTGTTCAGAGGTTCTAACATTGTTGGCAGCGTTAAAACGGGAATTCTCAGTGGCCTTGCTCGCTCTTTTACACCTGTGAATATGGAATAATAAATAGTTCCAAAATAGTAAACATTATTTAAAACATTTGAAAAGCCATAATTTAACTACAATATTTAAAATAAGTAGTTTCTTAAAATAATCATTTTAGAACCATCCATCACATTGAGATTCGATTTTTAAAAAAATATAATAAAAAATAATAAATAATATTTTTGATTTTGTTTTTTTTTTAAATATTATTAACAAATTACTCCTTTTAGTGTGCATTTATATTCTTAGTAATTAGTGCATTGATTATATTCATATATATTGTAAGTGGATGTTCGTATTTCACTTTTTATGTGTATCTATAGCTTGGGGTTTTTTTTTTCAATATATTTTTTTTTCAATATTATTTTAGCTACCTTTTTTCTAATATTTGTCTTTGTATAGTTTATTCCACAAGAGCCGAGGTAGTTAAGCGTGTTAAATGTATTAAAGCTGTATATTGTACAAATATTAATGGAATGTGAACACATTTATATTACTGAATGATATGTACGTCTTGTACCAGAGATCTTATTAATTGAATTATGCATATAGAAGATTTTAAAAGAGTACATAAAATATTCGTAAAGGCCCAAAAATGTATAATTAAAGCAAATATTACGTATAAAACCAAACGTTGTATGATTGAATATTCAAATGAAATATACGCAAAGAACCAAAAGTGTATGCTTAAATAAAATGTATATATGTAAGGAATAAGAAATTGTATTAGGATCAGATGAATGCCGTACCGGTATCAATAGATATCTATTGAGGTAATCAGTTGAAATCAAATGTGCAATATTAGAATAGAACGAATGTAACCAAATACTGTGTAGTGTGATGGGTAGAAGAATCAAACAGAGTAAAAATGTATGCTCGCTTACTATAGGCCTACATTACAATAAAACTGTATGATAACTTACTGAAACCAGATTTTTATTTCTTTTTAAATCCACATTACTTAGAAAAATCAAATGTCTACAACTTACAAAAATGAAATTTTATTGTTATTACTGTTTCTTTTGCAAAACACGAAGAAACGGATAACACCCCGACCGCTCTCTGGTCTACTAAAAGAAATCACTCAAACATCCGGGTTTTCCCAAAACGTGACAACAAACACCGTCGTACCGTGATCAGCGGCGTGATGTTATCATTTATCCAGCTGTCTCCAAGTCTCGGCCCGTCGGTCCTTGTGAACCCCATATCATATCTCCTCCTTAGGTTGGTAGTCTCCCCTTGCCGCCGGTGAACCGATGCCAAGGTGGAGTTATGCCCCCTTTGTCAAGTGTATGTGTTGAATACGCCAGGGAGACACTTGAAGTTGTTTGTTTGGTTCCAACCATTGTTCCCTCGTTACCGCTCCGTTTGTTCTCTCTTCTTTACAAGGAAAATAATGTATTTTTGGTTTCAGAAAAACACATCCTGAAAATTTTACAGAACATTCAGCAATACGTAGATCTACTAATTTTTACATCTGCTCCTTCTTTTTTTGTAACAAGATTTTTTCCCCAATTTATTTCCTCAAATATGTTTGCATAAATACGTAAACGTCTAAGTTTTTCAAACTTTTAATAAATATGACATTTTTCTTGTGTAGCATAGTTTCCCGATGACTTGGATTGGTGTCAATTATTTTTGCGTTTGTTCATTTTTTTGGTACTCTTGAAAGGATGTGGTCATTATTTTATTATTATTATTGCACTCATAGTTTACATACTTCAATAGAATATGATGGTATAATCAATGAACGAAAAATCAAAGACCTGTGTTCTCAGTGAAAAGACAATGAGCACAGTGGAATGTCGATGATCCCCACCAAGAGTTTGAGAACCTCTGTCTGAAATTAATGTCCTGAACTTCCTGAAGACACAGACAAATGCTGGTGTTTTCCGGGTGAGACAAAAGGCCTTTGTTTTAGCGTATACTTTTGTTTCCATGTTTCATAATAAAACCCAAGTGTGATAGTTCACAAAAGGCAATGTGTCTTTCCATTATGTTACTTTAATTATTTGGGCCGTAGGTTCAAGGTAATTTAACTCTATCATCGTCTGTTCAAACGACTCATATACGCCTTGTCAATTAATAAAATTTACTAAAAAGAATCAAACTATTTGGTAACTAATTTTAAAAACTGGTGGTTAAAATCACATACAATTTTTAAATAAACAATTATTTGTAATATTTAAGATGCATAATTAATATATATCAAACGGTCTTTTTAAATTTAAACATGATTGAATAATTAATGTCCCGAACTTCCTGACGACACAGACAAATGCTGGTGTTTATCAACATGACTATCCAATACATGATTGAATAGTCATGTTAATAACAAGGTTATGAGAAAATACTGTTGAGTAGAGAGGACAAAAACGACGGAGTCAGAGATTATTGGTTGTCAATGTTATTTAATGTTAGCATTGGAGAGTGTATATAGCTCAAACATCACATCGCTGTCTCTAGAGAACTGGGGGCGAGGTGGACTAACCACCAGAAATCAGTCTCTTTGCAACAAGTTTACAAAGTTTATTTTTACGTTACGACAGCGATACTATTCGTTTTTCTCTCACGCAAACGCACACACACACGAGTGTTGGGCATTTTGACCAAAAGGCATCCCAAACACAGTGGCGCGGCTAATTTAATGGCCACCTGGGACGGGACTGGAATTCTCGGAACCTTCTCATATGGGAAAATCACGATATATGCTTTAGAATGCCACACCCACACCCAGTATCTAGAGAAACGTGGCTCCCAGCCGGACATCAATACTCATCCACCCTACACCAAGGCATATAGGCAAAGCTTAAGGCATTCACCTATTGGTAGTGTGGATATCACATGACGTTGGATTAGAACGGAATGGGGTTGGCAGAGGGTTGAAGTGGGTAAATCTCCGTAGCTAACCCGATCTAAACCGACTTCACGAATGGTACGGTACATATACTATTTATATGCCGCAACTCTCCTATCATAGGTTGTTGAGACTGAACAATGAACACAAGTGGCCGGTATCATTTGTCAGGAATTTATTTATTTTAACTTACTTTTCTTTGTTGCTCAGGGTTTTTAACTACAGTGTTGTTGTGTTTTTTAAAGTGGGGAAGGGTGGGGGGGACAGCTGGGTTTAAATGCAAAACAGCCGATTAGTTCAAATGGGGTCGGTTAATTTCATCAGGACAAGTGGTCTTGCTCAATGTGGTAAAATATAATAAGTTGAAATTTAAAATTTTTTAAAATGTTTTTGCCTTATCGCCGAGTAGGGATCTCCCTTGCTTTGAGTTTAACAAATATAATTAAATACAGTGTAATTATCATTTAATTTTTTACATTATTTATTTATTACTTTTTTAAAACATAGTTTGAAATCGATTCCAAGTTGTAGGGAACACAACGTTTTCACTGATCACTGGTTTGGCTGAGCACAGATATTTAAAATGCTGTTGCTGGAGAATGTTGTGTATAGAACCAATGTATCAGTCTTGAGAGAACAACAGTGGAATCAGGATATCAGCAGGGCATGACAGAAAAACGTCTAATTAATTAAGTGAAGTGGCCTGAAGTACGGTCAAACATAGACAAGCTCAAAACGAAAACCGCAATAGATCTATATTTTTGTCGTCTTGGGCGCTATCCAACAATGTTATTATAGGAAACCTAAAGTGATATTTCAACGTAATTGCTCACTGGGCCAAAGAGGTCAGGACATTAAAGTGCCTTATATATCCGAAGTCATTGGCCAAGACATTGAGATGGTATGAAGTGTTCAATATATACGTTACTAATACAATTCATTGTATTGAAGTATACGAGCTTAGGATAAGACATCGAGATGATACGAAATGTTCAATATATTTTCGTTACCTAATATAACTCATTGAAGTATGCGAGCTGGGGACAAGACTTTGGGATGATATGAAGTGTTCAATATATTCGTTACCTAATACAACTCATTGGATTGAAGTATACGCGGTGAGGACAAGGCATTTGGATAATATAAACTGTTCTGTAACTCCGACCTTAGATACAACTCAATGAAAAGAGAATATAAAAAAGCGGAGAGTGTTTGCACAACCCGACACCGTCTTGCTTTCATTGCTACAGCCACTCTGTGGGGCTAAACAAATTCCATTCCCTATAAATCCTCTTATCACTGAGGTGATTGCCAAGAATTGAAATCCCAGTTGCGGTTTTTATACAAATGGTTTATTTACCCAGTGATATGGTTATATTCCCCATTAGACTCCCCCAGCGCCACCCCAACCCACAAACTCCCAGGCTTGACAAAAGCACCCTATGTTGTCCCGCTTGTCTCGGCGCCCAGGGTGTTGTTACGTTGGTAATAATGGTATTGTTACACTCGTTACGGTCACAGAATAAGAAACTGAGTAAAAGAAACGCGTCCACTTAGAAATCTCTTCCGTAAATTTAATACATATTTATAATATTAAAACATCATAGTCCACAGAGGCCTGAAGAAGACCTTAGGGCTGTTCGTTAGATTTAGTGGAACAAATATCTAATAATCTCTTTCTAGGACTAAAACGTAACTGCATGCCGCCACATCTGAAGTATACCAAGACCCTGCAACATCAGGTAATGAAACGAATGCCGCAAAGCTATAATCCTAGGGACATTACGATTTAACCTCAACATTAGACACTACTGCATGTTCTGTATATTTTCCCCAAGGTACCAAACTAATGTATAAGGTAGCTGAGGGAGTGGCAATCAATATGTTAAGTTCTCGGCTCGTGTTATTCTGTAACCTTTAGGCTCCCACCTCTCACCTTTCTGGAAGGGTATTGGTGGGGGGGGGGGGTAATAGAAACACAAGACTTAAGTTTCATTTTTCAAACCTTGACCCCCCCACCCCGATCCCACTGTGATAAGAAATTACATTTTACAGTCAGTTAAATTCTCTCCCACAGGCCCAGTGGCGTAGCGACGGGGAGGGGGACAAGGGGGGCAAATGCCACGGGCGGCCATTGGCTAAGGGCGGTAAATTCCTAGTGGTTAATTACTTACTATAAGTTCATTTTTACCTCCCAAGATGTTGGAAATCGACTTTTAAAAGTTGCATAACGAGAATGTAACTTCGTCGTCCTACCAGATACTCCTTAATTTTGGTTCCCACCATTCATCTTAGCTCCAACCACTTTAACATGTGGTCATCACATAATACATACCCATAAAAGTATTATATAATGGTTGGCAACATGACTTATGACATTATTGGAATGATTTCTTCCTGAGTTAACATTCTTCGTATTGAGGAAGCTGCATGTCAATTTATGCTAGATACTTCGCAATATATATAATGAAATGAGTTTGTA
The DNA here is from genome assembly GCA_002072015.1 of Radix auricularia. Classification (NCBI taxonomy): domain Eukaryota; kingdom Metazoa; phylum Mollusca; class Gastropoda; family Lymnaeidae; genus Radix; species Radix auricularia. Next base: position 441,153 of record MUZC01002686.1, read on the forward strand.
CTATATTCGTTTTTTTAGAAAAAACTAGTGACAAAATTTTCGCAAACGTTTTCTTCACCATCACGGCAGCATCAAGAAATGTGCAGATCTACATAGATTCTAAATATTTAAGAATTATGTTGAGTTATTCAAAATACTTCTTGTCCAAAATGTTATTTTCACACGTCCTTAAATAATATCCTCAACTAAATTGTATCTATCTCAGAATCTCATAATCTAAGCTGAGAGCAGTGTCGTGTGAATATGATTAAAAGTTGTATAAAGCATGTGTCTCCGATTCTATAGAGTGTCAAATGAATATTAGACACCGAAAAGCTAACTGCTATATCTTGTCTTTACGGTCCGCTGACTTCGTGTCACATGTAACGAGAAATTGAAATACATACCTTGGTTGCCTTCGGGTGCAGCGCCGTATCCGTCGTGGGAATGGACGTCTGATCGTCTGCCGTCGCGTGTGGTGACCTGATATGTGGCCGTCTTGTTCGAGGCCACCCCTCCCCCCACCCCCGACGTCAGTTGCGGGGTGTCGTTAGACAGCACCTGTGACGGAAATCTGGCAGTTAGCTGTCAAGGGACTGTCACAACCGGCGAGAGAGAATCAATTAAATCCGAAATTAACTTGATATTGACCACTACGGCTGTTGAAAGATTGACCATACATGGAGGCCAGTTTTGTGGTGACTCCGTGTGTAAAGTGCAGCCCATAATTACACAAACGGATAGGACGGGGGGTGAAAATGGCAGAATTTTTTATTTTATTTTTTTTGTCGGCAAAGTTGAGTGACATATTTGCCGGGTTAAAATTTAATACAGGAATCTATATAATAGAAGGAGAAAAACGGTAATCTTTGAATATTATAAGTATGTACTATGGCATATTTTTTTTAGCATTAACTTGTTTAGGCCAGGAAGTAATAAAATGGGTAGAGATGTTATCTCTCCCTATCTTAATATAGACATAAATTTTACGTCAACTACTAATATTCCTAGAAATCAACATATACTTATAAATTTATTTACTTATATCTGACACATTAACGAGTCCACCGATATTAAAATACCTTAAAACCTAGACAGAAAGTAAATTCTATATACTGTTTTGAGCCTTCTCGTCCATGAGGGGCATCCACCGATCATCGTCGGCGTCTGTGATTCCTCCAAGTACATATGCCAACTACGACAGGCCTCCAGGCAGGGATGTGACGAAGTTCGAATTCGAATCCGACGACATTCGAACTTCGACGTTTTTTGAGCAAATTCAAATCCGACGGATTTTTTTTTATAAATCCGTCGGATTCGAATTTGAAAAATTACCGTTTTCAGATGAAACATGGCCGTAGAAATCATAACTAAAATTTAAAAAACCTAGAGACTTTCGAAAACCCGAAATAAAGAAAACAGATAAAACTAAACTCCTAGACCCTTACTCAGCTGTCCATAGATTAGACGTGGAATTTAATCATGAACGTATTTTAGATACACCCCTCTCTCGAAATTGTTTTCATCCATGTTTTGTAAAACTCGGAATAGATATGAATGGATATATAATAGCACTTTAGTTTGTGTTTACATGAAAATGTATTTATATAGTAATGGTTAATAACATGTAGGTACAGTACGTACATACACCAGTACAACTTATTCTAACATTAAAAATTCAATTCCGCCATTCCAATCCGCATTCTCATTCCGAGTTTAGGGTGTCTCGTTTTCATCCTGTTTTCTGCTGTAAATAAATAAATATGGCGATTGAAATTACGAAATCGATTATCGTTTGGGATTTCTTTGAATTAAAAGTACTTTGGTGGAATTAAATTCATTCATTTTGTTTATTATTTTTAAACTGCAATATGCATTGTTTTTAATTACTTATTTTTGTGATTAAAATCCTTCTTGATATGAGGGGGCGGGGGAGGTCGGGACTGACATCTTGGTATACTACCTTTTTTAGCCAAGTGTTGACCAAATCCGCATACGCATTCGAATTCGACGGATTTATATTTGCCAAATCCGAATCCGACGGATGCGGATTTTCATCAGCTCCGCCACATCCCTTTCTCTAGGCATCTCCATCATAGACCAGCTTCTCAGGATCTTACAGGCATGACAAATTCTCTTGAGGTCTGCCTCTAATTCTCGGCGCCAAGTGTTTCTTGGACGGCCTCTTTTCCTCCTACCCTGGGGGTTACATTTTAGGGCTTGCCTTGTTGTATTGAAAGCAGGTTACTGAAGTGTATGACCAATCCACCTCCACCACTTCTGGAGAATCTATTCCTCAATTGGCCTTTACTTTGTCCGCTGCCAAAGTGTCTGGTTGCTGATTTTGTCCGCACAGTCAATTCTGAGAATCCTTCTTAGACAATTGTTGATAAAGGACTGGATTCTGGTCAGGTTTACGGCCATTTTTCTCCACAACTCGGCACCATGTAGCACTACAGGTTACACCACAGCGTTACAAATCCTTAATTTTAAATTACTTTCGTTGCTGGGGACCCAAACATTCTTGAGTTGTTGTAAGGCTGCTCTCGCCTTTCCAATCCTTATTTTGAAATCAGCGTCTGTACAACCTTGTTTATCGACCATGTTGCAAAGGTAAACAAAACTGTTCACCTCCCCAAGCGCCTTTCCTTCAAACATGATTGGTGATGTACTGGAGGCATAAAAATTGAGGACTTTACTCTTCTCTTTGTATATGATGAGACCCATTCTAGCAGCAATGGCTGTGACAATGTGTTTTGGATATGTGCAAGAAGGGCAAGATCATCAACGAAGTCAAGATCATCAAGTTTATCCCCCACGGTCCATTGGAGGCTATTCCTTTTTTGCTGTGTAGATGTTTTCATCACCCAGTAAATGGCTAACAAGAACAGGAGAGGTAGGTGACAGCAAGCAACCAATAATTTCCAAGCAATACGCGAAATACTCGAAGACGAGACCACTGAAGGAAGGGAAACAAGTTTTTTGGCCCCCCCCTCCCCGACACTCATGAGTAGGAATTTGTAAAATATTTCCTACAAATTATTGTTGCGATATGCTACTCAACAACTTCCAAAATTCCATGCTACTGCCTAACCGGGAAATAGGAGGATTAGTGATTTTCATATTTTATATAGTCAATGTAAGGGAAAAAAGTTTTTGGGCCCACATTTTAAAACTATTTTCAGACAATTATCGTCGCTTTAGGCTACTCAAAAACTTTGCAAAATTAGCTGCTTCTACCAACACGGTAAATTGGAGAATTAGTGATGAGTCCGTTTTTTATATAATAAAAAATACATTTGGGCCCCTGGCCCCCAGTGAGTCCATTGAGCGATACTTCAAATATTTTTTGCATGTTACCGTTGCGGGAGTGTACTCAACAACTTCCTAAAGTTTCATGTTTCTACCTACACGGGCAAGTGGAGAACTAGTGATTTTCAGTGTTTTAAAAAAAAGTTTTTGGGCTCCCGGCCCCCATAATTATGAATTCTAAAAAAAAATTACCCCAATTTTCGGAGCGAAAGACTACTCAACAACTAACCAAAGTTTCAAGCGTCTACATATACGGAAATTCGGAGAATTCGTGATGAGTCAGTTTTTAATGTAAGAAAAAAAACAACTAAATTTGAGCCCCAAGACCCCAATAAGTGATAATTTAAATATTGTTTTCACCTTTTACCATCGTGGAAGTGTACTTAAATACCCAAAGTTTTCACCTACATGTGAAATAGAAGAATTAGTGATTTTCAGTTTTTCTATAGCTCATATAAGGAAGCAAAATAATGGGCCCCCTTACCCTCGGGGTAGCCATCTGGGGTTGAAACGTAGCCTATGACCTTTTCCGTGTCAAATTGGGGTATCATGCAAAATGTCAGCACCATGGGTCTAACGGTGTGGAATTGTAACAAACAAACAAATAAACTTTCATCTTTATATATGAGATTTACTTTAATTTTTTTTATCCGCTATGTTGTTGTTGCTTAGCCTTATTACTGGATGAAAATAAATAAATATTTGAAAAAAAAATATTTAAATTATATTACGCCTTATAAAAGTTCCCCGAAGCCTGGTTAAAACCTATTTTTACAGCAACGCCGGTGAGGCTTCCCAAGGCTTTGCGACTTTCGGAGAAGGTTCGGACATGGGGGAAACTATGGTAGATGACGGTGATGCTGACGGCTGGAAGAGATCACGACATGTGAACACCTGTTGGAGGCGAGCGATTAACTTGTTAAGAGACATCGCGCGCGCCGTTTGACACGTGAATACCTGGCATACCGCTGGCCATTCACCCAGTCCTCCCACTTGGATTACTGCTGTAAGTCTCGGATCTATGGCCCATCGGATGGGAGTGAAGGCTGTCAACCATCGCAATATTTGCTGGATAAATTTGTTTTAGCGTGAAGCGAGCGACTGCCGCGGCAGTTATTTGCTGGCACGCGGGTTATCACGACCCGGGTTGACTTTTTTCCTTTTACAGCAGCCAGCCCCAATAGTTTGAGGCATAACATGTTTTAATAGTCTTAGAGGAGCAGTTCTCAAAAAGTCATGATTGACTCGCTGTTATATTCAGTCGCAGAACAGCGGTTCTCGTGATTGTGGTCGCAATTTATTTTACTAAACTCGAAATGGTCGAGAAGCAAGTTATTCACATTAATACCACCACACACCCCCACCCCCGGAAACACGTATTTCTTTATTTTAAACTTAATTCGCTCAGTTAACAAGACCAAACACGACCTATATTTGACCATTTACATCGAATATACCTACATAGCTAGTTCTTCTCAAGACCGTTTACCTCGCCTTAACACATGCGTGGCTAACCCTTATACACGACCGTAAACGACACCTCATACACTTGCACACATGGATCTTCTTTACACGACCGCATACAACATACACTTGAACAATTTCACCTCCTTTACACGACCCCATACAACATACACTTGAACAATTTCACCTCCTTTACACGACCCCATACGTCGCTATATGCTCTTGCAGGTCTGCACCTACCTTTACGGAAGCCCCTTACGTCCTTACATACACGACCCGAACATACACTAACACGGCTGTACCTTTTTACACCACCCCTTATGTAACTACATATACTTACACGACCCCATATTTCACAACATACACTTGCATGGCTGCGCCTTTTTACCCACCCTTTGTCCCTTGAAATATCACGGGTTTGACAGTAAAAAGAAAATTGGGAGAGAATATGTGTTAAGAAAGTAATGCGGTTGCTTGTTACGGTCAACTGAAGGCCGATGTCCAGGCTATTAGTGTGTGTGGTCACGAGTCGAGAGGACACGGCAGGTGATGCAAGGTGAGTAGTTGAGAAAGAGAAAACAATAGAAGGCGAAGAGTCGGGCGAGACAAGTTGATAGAGAGAGATGACATGGTGTGAAGTTGGATAGACATTCTAGAGTATGCGAATTCTGTATACAGTGATTTTTCTCGACTTGAAGTGTTGCAGATAATTATTGTGTGACGTTAAAGCGCCTACAAACTCCGGTAAAAATAGATCAGTCACAAGGAAGTGACACGAAGAGGTGGTCACCAAGTGACAGACACCCTTTACGTAACTAAATACACCTACACGACCCCATACTTGCATGCATGGCTGCGCCTTCCTTTTTACGACATCGCGTACACCTGCTATTTGCGCGTTCACATGACCACAGTAAAAAGATCTGAATAGTCAATACGTTCATGACCCACATGTATAAAAGCAAAGATGCTTAAGCATTCCGGGCCTTTCTATGACATTTGAATGTGCCTTTTAAAATATATTCGCCCCATCTAATTTTGCCCCCCCCCCTTTTCCTTCGCTTTACAAACCTGTTGAAAGATATAACAAACGGAGCATGTCTCTAATAATTGTTGCAACGACTGAATTAAATGACCCCAAATACAAAAAAATTACCCTGGAAATGGTAACGTAGTGGTAAGTGCAATTTACATGTATCGGTTCTAGTTCTATGATGGCTGACGTTAAATTCTTGCATTCCCCTTTCCCTGTGTGGTGTGCAGGGTAAAGAGAATTTCGCTGTGATGCACATAATTACACTGTGCAGTCGAGCGAATGAGAACCCCAAGGTTTCTAAGGTGTAACATCTGGATCAGTAACTCTATGGATATAGGGTAAATGTAGGGGCAGTTCAGGCTAATAAGTAAAAGAGCTGCTCGTTCCTGCCAATGACAACTGGTGACTGGAACAAACTGCCAAGGAAATCAGTCAAGGTGACAAGCTAATGCCTCCTGTTCCCCAACTTCCAGCCACCGAAAATAACCCCTACAAACTAGCCGAAAATAACCCCTACAAACTAGATCATCTTAACGAAACCTTTATTTACGAAAGGTCAACATTTACATGTGCCATAATGATCAGAATATAGACCATGGGCCTGTGGTAAATGAAGAGGAACGCCCTCCTCCTCTATTAACTTTAGGACCTTGTTTGTTCAATGATAATAATTCCATTACCAGTAGAAACCATACCAACAAACAATCTTTTCAACCTATCGTAGTGCTAGGCCTATTCATTTCAGCTGTGATGTATCCATCAGATCTGAAAGAGATATTCACTGACCGTATGCGGTACCACCAGTGGCGGATTTAGCTATAGGGCAGGGGGGGCGGGTCGCCCCCCCCCCGCGCTCGTGTTGGGTCTAAAATGGCGCCCCCCCCCTTAGACGCCCTTAATGAACACTAAAAAGGCGTAACTCGAGCAGAAAAAAATTTGTTAAACACGAAACTTTTAATCAATCACTAAACTACAATATGACAATATGGGCTTGCTAACTATCGTATTTCAAAAGTGTAATATCGGGTTTGGTCAGTCAGGAGCGTTGCTAAGTGGAAAAGAATAGAGAAGCATTGAAACGAATGATAGGCGTGACGTTGTTTTAGCAAAACAGAGGACACAGAGAAAAATCTTGCTTTATTGACGGTAGTTGTAGAAATACTGGACATTTTTGTTAAATGTTAAGTTTATTAGCCAACTTTGATTCCACTTTGGACAGTCATCTAAAGTTTAAAAAGAAAAATGAAATTTATTTAAGTAATGATGTGGACATTGATTTAATTCAATCATTTGCACTTGAATTATCAGCAGCAATCGATAATAAAGTTAAGTCTTCACATTTCTTTTCTTTAATTATTGATTTAACCATTAATTTATCTAAAATTGATCAGATGTCACTTTACGTTCAATTTAAAAATTAAGAAATGTTGATGAAAGATTTATAGGCTTATATTAACTTGTATACTTTGGTAAACAGAAATGCTGCAAATTTCCATTTGCTTTGAAGATTCTAAAGGAACTACACATTACAAAAGCATAACATTGATATCACAATCTGTGGAGGAAAGGCATACGATGGCGCATCTGTGATGTCTGGAATTAAGAGTGGCCTTAAAACTTTCACCCAATGTTGTGCCCATGTTTTGAATTTGGTCACTATCGAAGCAATGTCAGTAAACAGTAATGTACAGTTGTTTTTTGGCTCAGCTGAAAGGTTGTATGCATTCTTTACGTCTTGTTTACCACGTCTACATACTCTTATTAAAAAACATCATAAATCTCAATATGAATCAACAGTAAAAGCGCAGAAAAGACTTTCTGATACAAAATAGGCAAGCCATAAGCATGCAGTCGATGCTGTTGTTGGATCATTCTTTGCTATTCTAGCCACTCTAGGAGATATAAATTCAGGGGAATCAACATAAGATAGATGAAGTGTCAGAGCAGAAGCTGTGGGACTATCTGCTTTAATAACAAATATTATTTTGTTCTTTCTGATGCTATTTGTACAAAAGTTGGTTCATATTTTCGTTTTATCAAACCACTTTTAGCGCAAGAGTATTGACATAGCAATTGCAAAACGATTGATCGATGTTGAAACAAATAAGTTTGTTGAAAAGAGAAGCGATCAAGCTTTTTAAAATTCTGAAAGCAGATGTCTAATCATCTATTAACTAAAATTGTTCCAAACTAGATGTTAAAAACAAAATTTAAAGAAAATCAAATTTGCAAAAAATAAAAGTATGGCAGGTAAACTTAGTAGAGAAGAAAGGGCTGATGATCCAACTCCTAGTTTTATACCTGAAACGTACTTCACTATCTTGTATACAATACTAAAATAAATAGATGGCCGATTTAATGACCTTAGGGGCATAGCTATTTATTTCTATTGTATTGGTCCATCAAAAATTTTGGAAGAAAATACAGATTCTTTTCGAAGTTGATGCAAAATTTACATACACATTAACCTTGAAGAAGCAATCGTTTAATATTATACCTTCAAAGATTTGTATGCATCACAACGTCCATCACAACGTCCATCACAACGTCAATCACTATCTACAACTAGTGAGCTACAACTTAAAGACTTTCAACCATTCTTGTTTGAAAAATAAATGGCATAAGGTCTCCCTAATTTGTCAATACTCTATACAAATTTACTTGAATCTTCCTGATAGCAATGATTGAAAATCATCAAAATTATTTGCGCTCAAAAATGAAAAACGAGCGTCTGTCTGGATAGGCAATAATTTCAAATGAACATGAGAACTTTGACTTTGAATCAACGATAAATCGTTTCGCTTCAAGTAGAAAGGTATTCAAATAAGGCCCAGGGCTCTCTACAAATTCGCATAAACTAAGTTTCTTTCTTAGATCAAAAAAATATTCTAATATACTATTGAATTAAATATACGTCACTATTTTGAAAACATATCTGTTTATATTTCCTAAATTAGTAGGCTACTAATTATTATTTCTAGGTCTGCAGAAATGTATGATTAGTTTCTCGAGTAATCATTAAAAATGTTTAAAGATTAAATTATTTTTAACGATTAATGGACCTATCACGTACAAATAATTGGAAGTAAAAAATTTTTAATACTGCCTGTTAAATAATGAATTTCCTGAAGATTACACGTACATTTTGATTTTAAACTATTGATTGACGGGGGAGTTCAAAATTTTGATAAAGTTTGTCTACTTTTCAAACCAAATGAAAATCGTATTAATATAATGGTAATGGAGTTTGACTTAGAGACAGAAATGACGACAGCTCTTCTGATGAATTACTGCGTTACAAAGTGGAGATGTACGTTTTTGAATCCATAAATCCTGTACAATGGTGGAAAATTAATAAACACCAATATCTGATAAATGCCATTCAAGACCGTTTTGAGCATACCATTTACATCAGTTCCATGTCAATGATTGTTCAGTTCTGCTGGTTATATTGTAAATTAGACCCGCTCATCACTTGAACCAATTAATGTCAACACACTTTTTGAGTAGTTGGTGAAAATTTTATATATAAAGGAGACATTCCAGCTTTATTTAGATTTTCATCAAGAACGTTAAATAAGTGTTACTTATGACATCATAAATTAAATTTTTTGGCTTTAATCGAAATTAACGATTGATTAATCGTTAATTATTCAAAAGTTAACAATTAAATTTAAATTAATCATTAACAGCCCAAGAATTTACCCAATGATCTGTTATTAGTAAAAACTTTGGCGCCCCCTGAAATGCTCCTGGCCCCCCCCCCACGCAGACAAAGCTAAATCCGCCACTGGGTACCACATACACTTGAACAATTTCACATCCTTTCACTTGGCGACTGTCAGGTTTTCATACTGTTTTTTTATTTCCAAATGTACCTTTCGATCGAAGTTCGGAACAAATTTGTAAAGTTAACATTCACATTACAATCTGATATCGATAGAAAGTTTGTTTTCTATTAAAAATGGAATAAACTCGACTATCCTCCCTGAAATAAATTTCATTTGGAAAGAACTTGACAGTTAAGTGAGTCATTATGTGACTCCGCTAAACAAAGAGCAGAAAAATTCGGCATGCAAGTACTGGGGCCTTCAGCGTTTAGGGGCCGTTCATAAAGAACGTCAACACATGCATTCAGTCAAAGGACAAGTGTTAAATTGTAAAAAAAAAAAAAAAAAAAAAAAAA
>MUZC01002686.1:451177-466349 GCA_002072015.1 Radix auricularia
AAAAAAAAGTTAATGAAATATTTTCTAATTAATATTCTAAGAATGAATCCATTCATATGCATTTTATCGTGTTTTATTTTATATAAAACTATTTTATTGGAATAACTTTTTTTTAAAAATGCATTGACTGACTGGCTTAAGTTTTCAAAATCTTCTCTGAATCTTTATTTTCTCATAGCTAGCCAGGCTTCCTGAGCAGCAGCTTCATGTGGGGCGTGGTGCATGTCATTACAGGGTAATTAATTTGAAAAAGCCTAAGTATGAGTAAATAAAGGCAAAAACAATCAAATGATCACGAGTCGAGAGAAAGTGACACACTTGAAAAGTAGAATTTTTTTTTTTTATTGATTAAAATTATTTTATTTTGCATATATTTTTAAATCTTTAGGCTAGACTCCTCTGTAAAAATGGAGTGTATTTAGCTATAGAAATATATTGTCATATTATAAAATTAATTGTCCAAAAATAAAATCACAATGTGAAGATAAAAATTGCTCATTAGCCAGATAGAATAGAATAAATATACATTTTTTACGATTAAAGATTTACAAAATATGTAACTTCAGTACTTTTAATTAACTCCCATCCCCCCCCCCACAGAAAATTTAATTACATGCCATTTCATTATAGCTTTTATGTAGACTGTTTGCAATAGACATACATTGTGTTCCAACATCACATCAAGCTTTACTGCAGCTTTAAGCTCAACTTAGGTTGATAAAATAAAGTTGTGGAAAAGAAAGCTGAATGTTTTTGGAAACATAAAAAAGAGAAAAGAAGGACTTTTTTCATAAGTAAATTTCATGTTTTAATTTATTTTTTTTACATCAGATGTAAATATTTACATTATTACATAAAGTTATGCATCAAGTATTTTAATATATCTAACTTGCTAGAATTTTCGGCTTAAATTTAAAAGTATTTGTCTATAACATTTAATTTTAAATCCCAACAAAAGATTCAAAATTTCATAGTGTTTATTGATGTATTAGGCTTTTGACAAGGATTTGAATAAGGTAACAAAATTATTGTAAATTAAATAAAAAAATTTTAAGTGGGGTAATTTCTTTATTTTTAGTTATTAGACCATCTCAATTTAATAATATTTTTTATTTCAGAACAAACTAAAAGAACTGAAAATCACCAAAAATAAATAATAAAGTTTCAATTACATTATCCTAAGTGTACAATAGTTATAATATATAATTTAATAAAAGTAGGTACAGAAATTATACAAAATGTAAATCTAAAATTCATTTAGCATTTTCATGTTCAGAATTATTCTTGAAAATGAAATTGTTCTTACTTGGTATAACATAATTTGTAAAATGTAGACTTTGAAATTATCTGTTAAAATCAGTATTGTTCTAGACTGTTTGTCATCATATTTTGAGCAAAAGGCCCAAATGCCACTGTGTTTCTTATAAGTAGAAATTGATATGGAATTTGCAGACTGATGAAAGCTGTATAGGTGTGTTTGAGTCACTGTAAGCATCTTTTCTGCACAATATAACTGCATATGTGTTAGATAAATCAATGACATTGCAAAAAAAAAAATATAAGTGGTGTCTTAGTAAACAAGTAAAAATGGAAGAACAGGTTAATGTGTTAGTAAAATAATCATACTTTAAATTCTAGGACATGGAATTACAATTTACCTCTTTGTTTCAGAATTTTTGCTATTTTCTAAACGGTATATTTCCAAACTGTTTGTCATCATATCCTAAGCAAAAGGCCCAAAAACCGCTATGGTTCCCACCAGAAGAAATTGAATTAACTATGGAGACTGATGTAGGCTGCATAGTTCTGCTTGGTTCACTGTAAGCACCTTTTCTGAAAATTATAACTGTGTATGTGTTAGAAAAATTAAAGCATGACATGGCAAACAACTAAAATAATACACATCTTATAAAAAAAGTGAAAATTAAAAAACATGTTAATCTGTTAGTAATAAGAATATGCTTTACATTCTAGAAATATGGAATTACATATTACCTTTTGATGCAGAATGTTTGTCATTTTCCAAAAGGTATTGTTCTAGACTGTCATCATATTTTGAGCAAAAGGCCCCAGTACCACTGTGTTTCTTATAAGAAGAAATTGATATGGAATTTGGAGACTCTTGAAAGCTTCATAGGAGTGCTTGAGTCACTGGAAGCATTTTTTCTACAAAATATAACTGTTTATGTGTTAGAGAAATGTAATAAATGACATGGCAAGTAACTAAAATATAAGAAGTAAGTTAGAAAACAAGTGAAAATGTAAAAGTAGGTTAATGTATTAGTAATTTTAAAAAAAACCTCAAATTTCTGAATTATGGAATTACATATTACCTATTTAATGCAGAAATTGTTTTCTTTTTCAAAAGTTATTGTTCCAGAATGTTCATCATCCACTCCTAAGCTAAAGGCCCAAAACCAAAAACCACTATCTTTCCAACAAGAGAAATTGGCAGGATTCGCAAGACTGATGACAGCTGCATAGGTGTGCTTGATTCACTGGAAGCATTTTTTCTGCAAAATATAACTGTGTATGTGTTAGATAAAATATAATCAATGACAAGGCAAATAAAATTTAAGAGGTGTGTTAGAAAACAAGTGAAAATGTAAAAAAAATAGGTTAATATATTAGTAATAAAAAAACCCTTAAAATTCTGAAATTTGTAAGTAAATATTACCTATTTGATGCAGAAGTTTTAATCTTTTTCAAAGGTATTGTTCCAGAATGTTCATCATCCACTCCTAAGCTTAAAGCCCAAAAACAAAATCCACTATCTTTACAACAAGAGAAATTTTCAGGATTTCGAAGACTGATGACAGCTGCATAGGTGTGCTTGATTCACTGGTAGCATTTTTTCTGTAAAATATAACTGTGTATGTGTTAGATAAATATAATCAACGACATGGCAAATTACTAAAATATAAGAGGTAAGTTAGAAAACAAGTAAAAATGTAAAAGTAGATTAATGTATTTATAATATAAAAAACTTAAAATACCTGAATTTTTGAACTAAATATTACCTATTTGATGCAGAAATTTTAATCATTTCCAAAAGGTATTGTTCCAGAATGTTCATCATCCACTCCTAAGCTAAAGGCCCAAAACTAAAAACCACTATTTTTCCAAGAGAAATTAGCTGGACTTTGAAGACTGATGACAGCTATATACATGTGCTTGATTCACTGGTAGCATTTTTTCTGCAAAATATAACTGTGTATGTGTTAGATAAATGTAATCAAATACATGGTAAAAAACTAAAAATAAATAGGTGTCTTAGACGATTAAAATGCAAAAACATGTTAAATTGTTAGTAATCAAAATATGCTTTAATTTTAGAATATGGAATTTCATGTTACGTTTTTGATACAGAAATGTTGCATTTTCCGAAAGGTATTGTTCCTGAATGAACGTTATGATATTCTTAGCAAAAGGCACCAATACAAAAAATGATTCTTACAAGAAGACTTTATATTGACTTTAGAGACTGATAAAAGCTGCATAGATGTTATTTTTTCACTGGAAGTATGTTAACTAATTTAATGTGTATGTGTCAGATAAATAAAATCAATATCAGGGCTAACAACAAAATTATTTGAGGTGTTTTAGAAAACAAGTGAAGATGCATAAACAGATTAATGCGTTTTTAATATATATGTTGTTTGAATTCTAGATCATGGAAGGACATATTACCTATTTGATGCAGACATTTTTTTATTTACCAAAAAGTATTTTTCCTGAATCTTTGTAAGGATATTCTTAGCAAAAGGCCGCAATAGAAAAATAATATATCTATATATATATAAGACGCATTTGTTGTCCGTCTGTCTGTCTGTCTGTCTGTCAGTCTGTCTGTCTGTCTGTCTGTTCCCTAATAACTCAAGATCCAGACAACCCACTACAGTGAAATTTATTAAACGTACACACAATTATATGGGGAAGGTCTTAAATAGGTTTCGTTCCAAATATTCACACTCAGGGGCGCCGGGGGTGCCCAACAACTTTTTTTCCTTATTTGAGCTATATAAAAAATGAAAATCAACAATTTTTCTAATTCTCGAGGTGGCAGAGGCATGAAATTTTAGGAAACTGTTGAGTACACTTTTGCAATGGTAACAGGCAAAAATTTATTTAAATTACCTCCTTCTGGGGGCTGGGGGCCCAAATTTAGTTTTTTTAACCTTATATGAACTTTATATAAAAACTAAAAATCACTAATTATCATATTTTACGGATAGGTAGAAGCATGAAACTTTGTTAAGTACGCTACTCCGACGATATTTTGCTATAAACAATTTTTAACTTCCCACTCTCACGAAAGATCAGGTTTCTGATTATGTGGAAGCATGTCAGCTACTAAGAACCAATGAGTACAACCCCGCAGTGGTAACAGGTGAAAAAAATATTTAAATTATCACTTACTGGGAGCCGGGGGCCCTAATGTAGTTCTTTTTTTATATTATATGCTATATAAATACTGAAAATCCCCCATTCGACTATTTCCCGTGTAGGTAGAAGAATAAAACTTTGCAAAGTTGTTAAGTACACTCTCCTAACGCTAATTTGCAAAATAGAACTTTAAACTTCCCACTCATTGGGGTCCGGGGGCCCAAATGTAATTTTTTTCTTATATTAAAAAATCACTCATCACTAATTCTCAAATTTTACCGTGTAGGTAAAATCATGAAACTTTTTGGAAATTCTTGAGCATTCTCTCCCGACAATAGTGGCAATCGCTCCATAAATTCCCACTCATGGGGGCCGGGGACCCAAAAACGTTTTTCCCCCGTTATTTGAGGTATATGAAATTGAAAATAACTAATTCTCCTATTTCCCGAGTAGGCAGAAGCATGAAATTTTAGGATATGTTTAGTACATTGCCCAAATTATAACAGGCGAAAATATATTTAAATTATCACTTTCTGGTGTCCAGGGGCCCTAATGTTTTTTCCCTATATGAGCTTTATAAAAATTGAAAATAAAAAATTATCCTATTTCCCGTGTAGGTAGAAGCATGAAAGTTTGGCAAGTTATTAAGTACACTCTACCGACGCTAATTTGCAAAAAAGAATTTTCAAAATCCCACTCTTGGTGGATAAGGGCCCAATTGTATTTTTTTCGTATATTAAAAACCGTCTTATTTCTAACTCTAAAATTTACAGTATACGTAAAAAATGAAACTTTTGGAAGTTATTAAAATTCTCATTCAGGGTGGGGCTGGTGTTCCCACATGTATGTGTTTCCTTAAATGAACTGTATTTCACATCTCCAA
The DNA here is from genome assembly GCA_002072015.1 of Radix auricularia. Lineage (NCBI taxonomy): Eukaryota > Metazoa > Mollusca > Gastropoda > Lymnaeidae > Radix > Radix auricularia. Next base: position 456,447 of record MUZC01002686.1, read on the forward strand.
CGGTAACATGTGAAACATATTTAAATTATCTCTCTAAGGGGGCCGGGACCCAATGTAGTTTTCTTCGTTATATGAGCGATATAAAAAGTGAACATTACTAATTCTCCTATTTCCCGTTTAGGTAGAACATGATACCTTGGGTTAACTTGGGTTAACTTTCAAAAGTTATTGAGCACACTCTCCCAACAAAAATGGAGAAATATTGATTTAAAATTCTCATTCAGGGTGGGGCTGGTGTTCCCACATGTATTTTTGACCTGCTTTAAGATAAATGTACCCTTTTACTTCATGCAAATAAACAGTATAGTATGCTTCTACAGAAAACCTCATTTAAAACCCGTGAGAAGCCGGGTACTTGCCTCTAGTATCTATATATTTATATATATCTAAATATTTATATATATATCCATACATATTATCTATCCATCTATCCATCCATCCATCTCTATATATCTATATCTAGATATATATAGATAGATCTATATATAGATATATAGATATATATAGATATATAGATAGATATGTATATATCTAATGATTTATAATCTTGAATTGTATTTTTAAAAATCATTATGAAAAAAAAATCATGTTAAGCCTGGTACCTATTGGAATTCAGGACGTGTTAGCGCATTTTCGTATTATGTATCAGTACTTATGTTAGATATCAGAATTATGTAGTTATCAGTAATTGTGTTTAGATTTTAGACATATTTTTATGAATTTTCTTGTGTAATGAATATACCTGACATTTTTTTATTTAAAAGTCATTTCTTTACATTTAAAAAAAAAAAGTATTTTCTCTTTAATCCAACTACAAGTCATCACAAATGATGACGTAAAACTCTCTAAACTTTTACACATATTCTAATGACGTCAACTAAAAAAAAACAACTAATTATTTTGCACCCTTTCGCACCACTCTTCAATGCTTGAGGAATTGTGCATTCGACTTCCGGCAATGGCGGCCGTTCCCTGCGCTAGTGTTACCTCTCGATTCGAAATATTTTTTGGTAGTTTTAACGGGGTTTTTAAACGGATCGAGTAACTGAGTGTTGATGCACATATGGCAGGTCAGGACATACAAAAAACATATATACATCATGGGTCTAGGACTTATGGATGCTGTGATCAAGGGTGATGACAGACGGACGGACGGACAAAACGGGTGCAATAGCGATTTCGACATCTCGAAAATGCGCTAAAAATTAATACTGAAATATCGGGATAATTAATGTATAAGGGGAAAAAACACACGTTACTTATTTTCCAAGATAAGCGCTGTCTTAAATTTCATTTGGAAAAATTACTTTTTAAAATCATAACATGAATACCTAAATATCCGGATAGTTAAATTGCAAATTCACCTGTTTAAAAGCAGCATCAGTGACGGACACGTAAAATCAGTATCTGTGACCGTTGCACAGCGACAGATAAAATGAGGTCTCATTAAAACGAACAGCTGTTTGAGGATTCTGGTACTGGGATGGACGGCTGGTCTTTGGGATGACTCTACGGGCCATGGGAAATAACAATATTTGATTTGCATGATAGACCCCAGTCATCAATTACAGTAGTAAAATTCCTAAAACTAACCCTGCATTACATTATGTTACATGTAATTTTTATTATTAATACTTTCTGTGAGAGATGTATTGTTTTATTGCATTTACATGGTATGAGCGTGTGAGTTCACTGGGTGTAAAACACGTGATGTGGTGAACTGAATAGTGTGTAGAGCAGTGGCGTAGCTAGAACTTTTGCCGCCCGGGGCGGTCTCCTATTTGCCGCCCTAAATGACGTGACGCGGGGGGGGGTGTTTCCCACATTTGTGACGAGGGAGAATGTTAAATAAATGTGACGTCACATCAAGAAGGTGCAACTTAAAGTAAAAGTTCCATTTAAATATTTATCTTATCTTATTTTGTATGTTACAGAGACTCCTTCTATACAGCAAAGCTTTGTGACGTCATATGCATGGAAAAAGGGGTCTAAGCTTTTTATTATTGTTAAAATAGCGTGACTCATTTATGAATGGTACCTTAGTCAATCATAATATGGATTTTTATAAATTAATAAATATTTTTTTAAAATAATTGCAATTGAAACGAAGTAAAGTTGGGAAACATTTTTACCATTGCCTATTCACCATATTTACCATTTTATGTAAGCAGTAGTAAAAGAGACTACATAAAATGATGTACATACTTATAAAAATACAAAAAGCTTTTTTAATACCACAAGAAAGCTACTAAGTCGCAGGTTCACCCCCACCCCCACCCCACCTTAAACGAGCCAACACATATTCATTATCCACCAAATAAAACATTGATAAACTAGAGCAAATTCAAAAAAGAGCTGTCAGATATATTTACGGATCATTCAAAACTGACAAGAATCTCACCAATAGTTAAGTCATTAAACCTTGAAACACTAGAGGATGGAAGAACCAAGAGTTAAGTAGTAATAATCATCACTTAAAACTCTAATAAGAATGCAAGACTAAGTACAAACCATGGATAAGCGTAGGATACAATAATTTTCTGTATAGAAGAAGCGTCTGTAACAGATAGGACAAGATATTCCGAAAAAAACGAACATTACTAATTAATATGCTTTTATTTTGTATTTATACATAAATGTTTTGTTTTTTTACAAAGAAATTGTATACATTAGTATGTTAACATATTTATATATAATTTACGTTACTAACTTTCATTGTAGAAAAATCATGTACTACGCTATCAAAATTTCAAGTTATTTGTAATATATTGTTAAAAGGTCAATATGTCAAGATTATATGGTCTTAAATTACTCATTGTGGAACGAAGACATTAAAAAAAAAAAAATTAATTCAATTTCAGTTTGATGAAGCTCCTTCTACAAGTAGCAAAATTGATAGCATTTGTTGAAAAAAATTCTTAGCAAAATTAAAATTCTTATGTTGTGTACATAATTTTCCTATTTAAACGGTTGAATTAATTTTAATAGATAAAAGGGTCTTTCTCCCCGTTAATGCCTCTTCTAGTTGTGTAGGTGCAGCTATAAAAACCGGAACCTTTTTCTTTCAATATTGAAATTTTCTTTGTCAATGTCAAAACAGTAATTTATTTAATGTGCAAATTCTTCATTTAGTAGGTTACATGGTATTATATGGTATTATATACGAATATTTACTTGCAAGGATCAAAGTGTTTTTTTTATTTTCTTTTAAATTATATCCAATTATCGTTGCACTTCTTGTTCTAAAGATATAACCACGTCTTCTGAATTTCAACACTCATATTTCTTCACAAATAATTTTGGCTGATATAACAGCTTTTTGTATAAGCATATCGCTTTGTTCCATCAAATGGGTTTTCAGTAAATTTTTTTAATGAAATAAATTTAATTTTTAATAATTCCCTTACAATACTTTTATCAAAACCGAAACAGTAGCATAAATTACTACTTGCAAGTTAAACACAATATTTGAACAATCATGATATGTAGGTACTTGTTCGCGAAACTTTCTTCGCATGTGGAAATTCCACGCAAAAAATGCCCGTGAAGATATTAATAGCACACATTTTTCGGCCCAGCGGTGATGTGTTTTTGTTTTCATATAAAAGCGTCATCTGCTACGTATACCGATTTTTATCCCAAACAAATCGATACCTTTTTTGAGTAATCTTAATTTTTTAACGAGTTTTCGTTAGTTATAACAACCAATATGTAATCAAACAAATGTGCGACCCGATAATTGAGACTCAGAATTATCAATATTCTTGTTTCCCCTTGGTTTTACCCCTTCAAAAAATTAAAGTGTGGTTGTCGGAAATTTCAGTACTTTTTAAATGCCCACAAATGCCGCCCTCAAAATGTTTGCCGCCCGGGGCGGACCGCCCCCACCGCCCCCTCTAGCTACGCCACTGCCCACCACACACTTTAATTTTCAGTTTAAACATCGTCACAACCCCCCTCACCCCCACCGAACCACTAGTGTGTCGGTTCAGTGTGTACATGGTGTTATAGCTGTGCATCGTGTTAAAGATGTGTACATGGTGTTAAAGATTTATAAAAATAAAATCACACATGTTTTTTTCTGTTGACTCTGGAAATATATACACACTAAAAACGGTTTTATTTTATTTCCCTCTTGTTTTGGACATGACGACAAGGTTTTGTTTGTTTTGTGTCATCGATGATTCGGGCTCTTAGCAATGAATTTTTGGTGATAGATTAGTCTTTAAGTATACTTTAATCTGTCAAAGGTCATCGCATTATTATTGATTTACCGACATCAGTAAATGTGAAACTATAGAAAAACGCGATTTATTAAAGTCACCCGACATAGCCATGATACCAAGGAATTAACATGTAAAGACAGATTTATTTTGTAACATATATTCATATAAACTGTTTTATTTAATAAACTTTCAATTGAAAAAAAACATTACCCAATCATTAATTTAATATCAGTATTATTCTTATAAATCGTTCATTTAAAATCATAAATCATGTGAGGACCAAACCAAACAAAACATTTTAAGAATCACTACTTAATTTTAAAAATAAATAAAAAACAGATTATAGAGGAAAGTTTTACTCCTATGTAAACAAATTATTTATCCAGTCTAACCAAAGTTTTACTCCTGTCTAACAAAAGTTTTTACTCCTGTCTAACAAAAGTTTTACTCCCGTCTAGCTTAAGTCCACGACTCCAACTAGCGAACATCCAATCTCTGGATAAAAGAACTGGCCGTAATGACAATCACTTCAATCTATTCCACTAACATCACAATCTATTTAAAATTCAATACAATATATTTCACAATCACTCCAATATATGTCACAATCACTCCAATATATTTCACAATCACTCCAATATATTTCACAATCACTCCAATATGTTCCACGATCACTCCAATATATTGCACGATCACCTGCATGTATTCCACAACAGCTTCGTATCTTTTCCACAAATCCCCCTCCTAATCCAATAAAATTACCTTAGGAACCCATTTCATCGCTGACTCTAAAACACAATGGAATAATAAGATGTTGATGACTTGTCGCAGCGCTTTACTTAGCAGGAGTCTTAGGGTATGTTAAAAAATAATTTAACAAAATACTACCGTTAAATTTAACAGAAAAGCGTCATCAATAGTTAGATACAAAAGCGCTACACTAATTACATCTATTATTTAAATTGTTAAATTCCCAATCAGGGTCGGTCTTAGGCCATTGCGACCTATGCGGGCGCAGTGGGCCCAGCGCATTCATAAGCCCCGCCTAGCTTAATTTTCACTTACTATCCTTATTAATTCCTTACCCCTACCCAAATTGAGCCCCGCACAATCCGTTTCGCATACTACGCCATATAGGGCCCGCAATTTCTAAGGCCGGCCATGTTCCCAATAGAACTCAAAAGGTATTCATGTTTCTTTTGTTATTTGGAAATTAATTGTCTCCTCGCCCATCCAACTTCAAGAATCTCTTCATTTAATACAGACGCCTCTTAGCTGCTTTCGATGGCTTTGCGTCTGTCAAAACTGAATGGCTTCGATGGCGCATGCCATCAAGTTTGATAAGTTGTTTTAGTACACAAACAAACGTCCATCAGCGATGTTGTTTGAAATAAATGGCTCAGAGCGCTCACAGTTGTTCTGTGGTCCTCTTGGCCCAAGTAGGCTGAATATTTTGATATATATATATANTATATATCTTCAGTCTACTGATGTAGGGTAGAGATAACATGACTGTTGCACACATTCCGTGGCTTATATTTATGACTGACTAACTGCTCACCATTAATAAATAAACTCGATTTGGATATGGCACAATTTTAAAATTAATGAGGTGAATTCAACATTGTTAACTTGTGAACTACACGGGTGTACAGTCAGTGATGTATGTTCTTACATGGGTGTACAGTCAGTGATGTATGTTCTTACATGGGTGTATACTGACTGATGACATGTTCATACATGGGTGTACAGTCAGTGATGACATGTTCTTACATGGGTGTACAGTCAGTGATGTATGTTCTTACATGGGTGTACAGTCAGTGTTGTATGTTCTTACATGGGTGTACAGTCAGTGATGTATGTTCTTACATGGGTGTACAGTCAGTGATGTATGTTCTTACATGGGTGTACAGTCAGTGATGTATGTTCTTACATGGGTGTATACTGACTGATGACATGTTCTTACATGGGTGTACAGTCAGTGATGACATGTTCTTACATGGGTGTATACTGATGACATGTTCTTACATGAGTGTATACTGATGACATGTTCTTACATGGGTGTATACTGATGACATGTTCTTACATGGGTGTATACTGATGACATGTTCTTACATGGGTGTATATTGATGACATGTTCTTACATGGGTGTATACTGATGACATGTTCTTACATGGGTGTATACTGATGACATGTTCTTACATGGGTGTATACTGATGACATGTTCTTACATGGCTGGATACTGACTGATTACTTGTTCTTACCTGGGAACACATTCACTGATGACATGTTCTTACACGGGTGTACAGTCTCTGATGACTTGTGCTGTATGTATAAGTCTAGTGTGACAATCAGGATATTCTATTAGAAATGTTACTGTTATTAGGAGGGGAAGACTTTCACTTTGGTCATCAGAGGAATTGGGAGAGGATGGTGCCTGTGTGTGCGGGTAGGGGTGGGGGTGGTGCAACATTTCTATGTTCCGTTCTTCCTAAAGACGTTTTGGTAGGGGATAGAGATAATTCAAGTAAAAGACAATCAGAAATGTCATCACTGGACACTGTCCAAACTGTAGGCTCCATGAATGAACATACCACATTGTATCTGTTGTGATGTGCAGACATGATGTCAAGTTTAAACAATGAAATAAAATACTTGTTGATGTTAATGAAACAAAGTGTTCTTGTTTTATATGAAATCAATGGCTAGCGCTTGAGTTTGTATAATAAGAGAGATTAAATGAGATCTCTGTTATGGAGAGATATAAAATAGAAGTGGTTATTAAATATATAAATGACAAGCGGTTATTATATATAATTGACAAGCAGTTATTATATATATAAATGACAAGCGGTTATTATATATAATTGACAAGCAGTTATTATATATATAAATGACAAGTGGTTATAATATATATAAATGACATAAATAAATTATTATACATATAAATGACAACCGGTTAGTGAGAAATAAAATGACAAGTCAAGACTTTTAGTCGATTATTGATATTTATTTCAATTCTCTGAGCAAAAACATCAACAAACCTGACCAAACTACAAACAATGTTTCAGATCAGCTTGTAAAAGCTGTCAGTGAAAGATCAGTGATGACTTAATTTACCACTGTAGGTGCATCAACAATATAAAATATAGAAAATTTCTGTTTGTAATTTTGTTTGTTGGGAGGGAGGGAAATGCCACTAACTTCAATAACAGATTAAAATCTTTGATATTGATAAAAAGACCTTTAACAATAGTTAGTTTACCATAGCTCAGTCATTTATTTCAGCCTAGTAGTAGTGTAAGGCCTTGGACTACTGACTCTGGCCATACACACACATAATTTTATTCATTGCCATTGTTTACTGTAACATAGCTTACAACAAAATACAAACTGCCTTCAAGTCAGATGAATGCACTGTCATGTCACTTGTGACATTGCACAAATCAAAATAAAAGTTAGGAATTATTGGTGCTTAAGATGTGACAAAATGGCCTTGTGAAAGGGGGAAAAATACTCTATATAACTTTTCATTTAAGAGGTCAGACCACAATACTCATTATATCTTATTACCTAAAAGGTCAGACCTCACTGTTTTGACCAGAAAGAGAATGGTGGAAACCAACACAAAAACATTAAATCACAACATAAAAAAAGTTAACATTCAAAAAAATATTTTAATTTAAAATAGCATCCAAAAGACAAATGAATGTACATGTGTTTAAATGCAGATGGGGCTTTATGGTACTAAGCTAATGCCAATACAAAACTAAGTTCAGAATTAGACTTTTAATCAATCTTCATTAAATAAATACATAAATAACAATCAATAAAATTTTGACCTTAAAAAAAATTATTATAAGTTTTGCATAGTATTTTAATTTATTGTATTTGGTTTTAAGGATTTTTTTAAATTTTTTATTTCAGCAGGGAACCATAATTTTATAATTTAATAAATGAAAATGAAAAAATTGAATCACAAGAAAATCATAGGGTAGTAGAGCTTACCATGACCAAAAACATGTTCAGAGGACAAAATTGAGCACATCCGGGCAAAACAGCGACTGTCAAAACAGCGACTGTGTCAAAACAGCGACGGTCAAAATAGCGACTGTATCAAAACAGCGACTGTATCAAAACAGCGACTGTATCAAAATAGCGACTTTTTTCTTTTGCTTGTGATAATGCAGGTTTTTTGTAGAGAAGGGACAATATAAAATTTAAAATAATCAACTGGAGGTGTGTATGAATAAATGTTGGTGTGGTGTTTTAAAGAGTGTATACACAGTTTCAGGGTACATTTTAAAAAAAATTCAAAAATAAAATTATAACTGTTATTACTTTAGTCATATATATTGTGCAGAAAGCTCGATAGAGACTAGCAAACATAGATTCAATCGATTTATTGAGGGGGTTTGTGGTGGGAGGGGCAGAGACAGTTTGACTACAGAACTTTTTGATCCTCGGATGTTTCGACCCTCGTTTTTACTTCGCAAAAAATTGTTTTTTTTTCTTCTAGTTTTTAAAAATAAAAATAATATGGTTTAATATTAGATCCTTCCAAATCTATCCAACTCCTTCACCACTCCAATCCGATATAATTGGATAATAAAAAGGCAATGTGTTCAGATAATCCTTTTTAAGGTACCTACATTCTTTCAGCCAACAATCTCTTTGTTTACCTTCTCCATAGCAGGCGGTCCGTGGCCGCCACTTTGTCTAGCCTTCGTAACATGCCATTGTGTAACCACCGGACAGTCGACCACGTGCCGTTTCGACAAGGGGGCTTTGATTTTTTTAAAATCTGGCAGGGCAACCATTATAAACGCCGCAGTATTTTCACCTTCATGATCGCCATACAATGTAACCTAGCCACCATCCATGCCCCTAAATTTTACACACTCAGTAACAAACTATGGTGAACTATAACGCATTACAAACTTTTATTCATCCTATCAATGCATTCGTCATACTCATAAACTAAGACGAAAATAAACTGAACAAAATGTCAACAACAATTAAGGAACGTTCTGTTAGGTCATACAGGCCCAGCTGCTTGAACAATATTGTCCGCTACGCGGTGTTAGAAACTATTTAATGTATTAACTTTATATGCTGACAACTTTGTACATCTTATTACAATTCAGTTTTTATGCTAGGTAGGTCTACACAAGAAACAGAAGTGAATGAAAGGGCGCAGGTTTGTGGTGGTTTCAGTGCTGCGAGGTTCGCCATTTATGTCAACACCTTAATAACAAATTGTTTTTGTTTTTTTTTATATTTCATTAATTGATTTTGATTTTACGATTAAAAGTGTAAAACCGCTGGGAAAAATATTTTTTTAAAAACTAAAGATAAATGTGGTCCTTTCTAATTATGTTTGGCATGGGAGTGGAGGGAAGATTGACTTTTATGTTATAATGTAATGTATACCTACGGTTGTGGCGAGTGTTATGAGAAGGTAAATAATGGAATGAGAGGCAGAATAAAATTAGGTATCTTTACAAAAAACTATCTGACCACGTGCATTTTTATAGTCCTATTACATCGCCACTTTGATCAGGGTGGAGAGATCAATTGAAGTCTACCGAGACCAGGCACTGTTCGTTGGCTGGCCCATGTTACATCAGGACATGTTACGAGGGCTAGACTAAGCGACGACCACAGGTCAACGTTT
>MUZC01002686.1:466439-493430 GCA_002072015.1 Radix auricularia
ATAAATGAGTGTATACGTAGCCTCAGTGAATTGATTTAAATTTTATTTTAAACAAAACTTTTAATTTCAATAAATACTTTATCAAAATGAGATATAATTTAAATAACCTTCATCTTTTCTATTCTGTTTTAAATCTTCCTTTTAATTCATTTTATATATTATGGAGCTAAGACAAATTAAATGTTATTTATAATTTTTTGTTGATACAATTTTATTTCACTCACCAGCTGTTTGTATATGAATAAGTGCATATGTATGTAGCATATACTAATCTGCGTCATTAATTGCTTTTAAATTTTATTTCAATCAAAATTTATAATTTTCATTAAATACTTCATCAAAATGTTGCTATTGTTTTAGGTTTTATTTTTTCTCTATGCATTTATGTAGTTTTTTAACTTGGGGTCCTTGGATAAGTTTAGAAAATGGAAAAGGGGTCTATGTGTCAAAAAGTTGAGAACCACTGTGTTAGGTTTACGGTTGGACCAGAATAGCTTTGTGGTGAAGTCGCTGTTTTGATACAGTCGCTGTTTTGATACAGTCGCTGTTTTGATACAGTCGCTGTTTTGAAGTCGCTGTTTTGACGGTCGCTGTTTTGACACAGTCGCTGTTTTGAAGTCGCTGTTATGACGGTCGCTGTTTTGACAGTCGCTGTTTTGAACCCGTGCCAAAATTGAGATTTAAAGTGCTTATTATTTATTTGACAGAAGTAGAACACCTGTTGACTTTACTTTGAACAATCCTATATCCTCAGTCTGGTAGCTGTTCATTTCTTACCTGTCAAGTAATTAATAGCAACTTTTTATTTGTTTCATAATGATGAAATAGAGAATTTTAAGTAAGGAAACATTTTTCAAAGATCACAAATTTGACGCTAAAGCTAGATAGATGAGTTTTTATTTCTTGGAAAGGGGCGGTCCATAACATGATTCGCTGGGGGGGGGGGGGTTTAAGAAATGTGATGTCACATCAAAATGCTTCACATCAAAACATACTACTTTAAATAAAAGTTCCACTTAAAGTCGTGTAGAATATTAAACACAGTAAACCATATAAAAAAGTATTATCATATTGAGACATCAGTCACAAGAATAATATAACTTTACCAAAAATTAAACAACTTGGGTAAATGAAGACTACAGGCTTCATATCCCAAGTTAACCACTTGGGTAACTGATACCCAAATATAACCACTTGGGTAACTGAGAACAACTCAATAAATACCTAAAGTTAACCACTTGGGTAACTGAGAACAACTCAATAAATACCTAAAGTTAACCGCTAGGATAACTGAGAACAACTCATACATACCCAAATATAACCACTTGGGTAACTGAGAACAACTCAATACATACCCAAAGTTAACCACTTGGGTAACTGAGCCCCTGATGGCAGTTTGTTGGTTTGAGGGAAGGAGCTACTTGCTTGTGACCTTCTGTAAGAGGTGGAAGTAGATGCCTGGGTCACACCAGACTCCATAGCCACATTTATCCTGTCATCAGAGGTACAGACACGCTCTTCAAAAGATGGTTTCAAACTAAAATTTACAGTGAAAAAAAAAAGCAACACATAAAAATAACAGTGAGATATTTTTACTAGCATTAAAAATAAATATCAGCCTTCTACCTATGCCACATTTAAATTTTTAGTCATTTCAGCTAGCAGTCATTTAAATTTAGTTGACCAATACTAATACTGTTGACATTTTCAAACTAATGTTATTGCTATTTTTCCTCATCCCCCTCCCCCGATAAATATCCGTAAAAAGCAGTAGAGTCTAATTTTTTTAAAAGTTGTATTTATAAATCTAACAAATGAGAATTTTAAAATTATAATATAAATACAGGGGACAATTGAGACCTGAAATAGAGTTATCTTATCAAAACTTATCTAAAACATATCTTAAACTAAAATCATATTTAAAACACAAGAAGGTGGGACGTGGTGGTCGAGAGGTAGCGCTCTCAACTGTCATACCGATGGTCACGGGTTCGAATCCACACGAAGGTGAGGATTTGTTCTCGCGGCCTGAGGAGTCCCCGAGTCACCCAGCTCCGAATGGGTACCTAACTAGACAATAGTTAGGCGGCTGGGGTAATGCGTGGAACCCCTATAGCCGTGGCCTGTGACCGCTGCATCACTTGCCAACAGATCATCTCTTATGGTCTGTGGACGCAATTATCTTCTGCATAGAAGGAGCGTCTGTATATCTAAGATAAGATAAGAAAAAAGATAAGATAAGGTGACATTGTCAGTAGCACTTACATTCTGGTCACTATCTTCTCAGCTTCTATTCTTGGATGTATCCTCTCTCTCAGTTCATCCTTCAGGTAATTATCTTTAAAAGAAAAAATTAGGGCTGTTAACTATTAATTTAAATTAAAAGGTGTTAGGCTGCAGCTGTAGCTTATGGAGGCAGGCCATGAAGTTTAGCAGTCTAATATTAAAGCGCACAGAAACCGTATGATGCGCACACTTGCTGTATCGTGCTTGCTTGTGTAACAAAAAGAAATACTTGAATTTTATACCACGAAAAACGAGGACTGCCCACTGCAGAACCAGGCCTTCTTAAGATCTCTAGCCTTCCTTGTAGATTTGTTATTTTATATCAACTGCCTCAACGAGTCTCTGCAAGTCAAAGGAACAACAGTTTACCTCATGCACAGAAGAGCATCGTCTGCTACAAAGTCATATCCAACAGCTGAATCTCTATCATTTTCCACCACTCACCCCTCTAATCGAGAGCCATGAAATAAGAAAAGATGAAATTCTGGCTACATCCTTTATAGGTGTCCTCGAAGCGCTGTTGCGTTTTCAGGATTTTGCCAAGATGTCAATGAGACTCATTGCTACTCCACATTTGGTTGAGACAGAGAGTGCACCATAGGATTTCCAAAGGGAACTGATTAAACTAAAAAATAATGTGCAGCTTGTGATGAAATTTGAGGACAAAAACGATCTACTGGAGACATGGAAAGTAGCTGTGGAGTATCCCAAGCTTCGCAAACTATCTAGTGAAACAATCTAGTGCTGTTTGAAAGCAGTCACATGTGCGAAGCGTCATTTTCAGGAAAAAAATATCTCAAGAACAAAATATTCAATCCGACTGGTGGACACCAATCTGGCGTCAGGAATATGACTGATGATTGCCAGTGAGTGCCTGGACTTTGCACGACTCTCAGAAAACATCCATGTGAGCAGTGCTCGATTTAGGAAAAAACCAGTGCCGGGGATGAAACTTTTCTCTGCACAGCCGGGGATAAATGCCATCCCCGGCGGGGATGGTAGAAATTAAAGCAGAGCCAGGGATGGAGCCTCACAGGGCCGGGGAGATTCCGGTTTCCGCAACAAATTGAGCCCATCTACTAATCCTGCTACTACCACTGCTACTATTACTACTACTACCACTTCTACTGCCAGAGGCGTCACTAGGGTTGGTGTCACCCGGGGCGGTAGCTCATGGTGTCACCCCCTCATGATTTAATTTAGTCCATAGAACTCCTCCGTGTTTTCCAGTGCCGAATAACGGGAATATATAGAATTTTATGGTCTGGTGTCACCCCCCTGATGGTGTCACCCGGGGCGGCCCGCCCCCTCCGCACCCCCCTAGCGACGCCACTGTCTACTGCTACTACTACTACTACTTCAATATAACATGACACAAGTGAAAACAAATTATTTGCAATACAACACATAAAAACAAATGATATGCAACAGGTTCTAATGTTGAAATATATTTTATTTTGTTTGTTTCATTTTTTCAAATATCTTGGTTTAATTTACAGTTTTTAATTTAAAAAAAAACTACCTTGTTGCTGAGCTGGAATTTACTTTTAAATGGAAAGTGTGTTGTTTTCGTTTTTTAGCTAATAGATCTTGTTGTTGATGTTGCTGGAGTAAATGATGTTGTTGTTGATGCAGTAGTTGATGTTGTAGATGAAGTTGTTCTTGATGTAGTTGTTGCTGATGGCGTTTGTTGTTGATGACGTTGTTATTGTTTTTGTCGTTGATGTTGTTTTTTATATGTTTGAATTTACAGTTTTAGTTTAGTAGCTTGTGTTGTTGTTGGTGTTGCTGCAGAAGATGATGTTGTTATTGATGCAGTAGTTGATGTTGTAGATGAAATTGTTATTGATGTAGTTATTGCTGATGGCGTTTGTAGTTGATGCTATTGATGATGCTGTTGTTGATGACGTTGTTTATGTTGCCTTCGTTGTCATTGTAAATTTGAAATTGGTCTAATTAATTCTAAACAGTTATTTGCTAAAAATCAAAACTATTTAAACAAATTATGGCGCTGTTCCATAACTACTTCTTTTGTTGGTTTGCCAGAAGGTAGGTCACTAGCAGAATGCCTTCCGTCTTTTAACCACTTTGTGGCATACAACCTGGCATCAAAATGTTGAAGTGGCGGACCATTAATTTTAATAAAAAGCAAGTGATTGATAGTTTCAACATCTAATGAATTCCGAAGAGATAAAGAGAGTGTGAGTTAAATTCATCGCGCTGAATCCTCGCTCATAATCAGCAGTATATATTGGCAGAACATCTAATCTCTTGTACAAATATTTAAGTTCTGCATCAGCATCATGCCCATCTTTTGTCATGCAAAATTGGTGTACAATGGCTGAAGTATGACGTGCTTCAATGTTCAAAAATTTTTGAAGTTCAATAATTTCACAATCTCCATACAACATTAACTCTTCTGTGTTTTTTTTGGGGGGGGCCAATTTGCCTTACATAAAACTTGATCATGTTTCAACACTAATGTGCTGTTGTCAAAACGGGAGTTGATGTTGTCAACCAAACTTTGAAAAAACTTTTTCTTATAATTGTGAAACTTTGTTTGTTCCACTTCCGTTGGTGGCATAGGCTTGATTTCTTTGAAAGTACCTGTGCAAGAAAACTCCTTTAAAAAATCCTGACCACTGACACCATCATATTCTTTGAAGGCTGACAATGTTTTTATAGCATTTGAAATCTCAGCATTTACTGTTCTAACTGAGGATGAATTTTTTTGTACAAATAGTGACAAACTTTTAACAACTTCAAGGGTTTCTTTGAATATTGTTAGTTCGTAAACAAAAATCCATTTCTTCAGTTTATGACTTATTCCACTGCATTTAGTTCTATCTCGAACATTTCTGCTCATATCCAATCTGAGTGTTTCAAAATGTTTCACTAAAGCTGGATAGTTTTGCCAGATTGCTTGAACACTGCGGAAAGAGGATGCCACCCAAAGAATATCAAATGTACGACCAATTTTTAGTAACTCTGTGTGTACTTCTTTTGCCACAATTTCCAATTGATTTTTATTCTTTGGTGATCATGAAAAATGCGAATATAATGATTCAGCAAATATCTGAAAGTGTGAGAGTTCTGTTGATGTTTTTAATACATCGTGAATAGTTAATTCCAATTTGTAAGCCATGCAGTGAAAAATAACAAAATCAGTATTCATTTTCTGTTTCAATAATGCCAAAGCACCTTTCATTTCACCTTGTAAATTACTTGTGCCATCAGTGCAAATTCCAATAAGTCGCCTTTTTAGTATATCATCTGTAAATCCAAACTTATGTAGAACTTCAAGCAATGAATTTGTAATATCTTCAAAAAACCAATTGTTAATTTCATTGTTATACGCTATTCGTATATAAAGAATAAGACAAGTTTTCACAGAAAATGAAATACTTTCATCAAATAATAAAGAAAAAGTTGCTTCAGTCTCAAACAGAATGTCTTTTAAAAGCTTTCTCTTCATTTTTATAGAAACAAAAGCTATAATATTTTTGCAAGAATGATCTGAAAAAAGACACTTCCCTACATCCAGACCATTCAGTTCCTGAAGAAGCATAATTTCCGGATGTTAAGTAAATGCACAATCACGCTTACAAACTGTGTATGCTGTGCGAAAAATACGTGATGTAACTTCCACTTGATTCTGATGTTGAAGATGCCATAACTTTTTTATAAAGTTTCTTCAATCAAGCGTTTTTCTTCAATTAATTTGATATTTGCACAAACTCCATGTGACACACTCTTACCATGTTCTGTAATTTTGTCATTGAGTTTTTTAATTTTGTTTTTTAAGAGTTTATTTCAAGTATGGAGAGACCTTCAACAAACGTTTTCTCTATTCGCATTCTTTCTTTTCCATGCAAGCCTAAATTTTTTACTGAAGTTCAATATGTACAGATTACTTTTCCATCGGCATTGGCTTGGAGCCATGGTCTGCTTTTCTGCCATGTTTTGAATCTTGCTAGGGATAGTCCCTCAGGAAAAAATTCACCCTGTATGGGCTGTATGTTTACTTAATTAATTAATTCATTCAAGTTTTTATCGGCATTCAATGTATTTACAGGTTCATCACATGTATTTTGGAAATATTCTACATTTTTTGGTCTGATACTGACATAATGAATCTCAGTAACATGCCCGATAACCACTTTATTTGCATCCAACAATGATTGCGTTCTGCATTTCACAACCGTGATGTGCCCATAGTCATGCCAAATGTGTATATCTGTTCCCAAAATATTTGCTGTGGCTCGCACTATTGGTTCATCACACCAATGCCCATCCAATCTTTGGCATTCTAAATATGCAGTGAAATCTTTATAATCTGCTTTAATTAAAAATGATTCTTCCATACAATTTGGATGGTTTTCTAAATAAGTCACTGCATCCTGTCTCAATTGCCAAGCATTGTATGAAGATATTTGATTTACACAACTGGATTGTTGAAGTCGGTCAATTATGGCGTGAAAAAAACCTTGATACATCGACAACAATGCATCCTCGTTCTTCAACTATTTTTGTCAGATTTGTTAGAGCAACATTGGAGTCCCCGATGCCTGAAAATGAAAACAATACAGTATGAATTACAAATGAATGACTGTCAGAGCAGACACAGTTCTAGGAGTAGGATGGAAAGCCAGTTTTCATACCTGCATCTCCAACTCCAATAAACATTGAATAACACCCCCACACCATACCATCCCTTGATCTATATGGCTTATTTGAGGACCAACTCCTAAATCTGCCCCTGTGTCAGTGTATTGATATTAACATCACCAAGAACAAAATCATTTTAAATTACATCATTTGATTAAATTTTGATAACATCTGATGTATCTTAGCCTATTGATTCTATCTTTCTTGACAGCTTATATAACACTGTTTACGAGCCAATTGATTTTTTTTTACTTATTATTTTATATCAATAATAATATCAATCAATCTATATTCAACTGCTTATGAATTTTTTTTGATTTTTTAAATTTCAAATCAAACTTATTAAAGCCAAATAAATAAACTTATAATAAATTATTAATTAATGACTTACTACAAGACGTTGTCTGAAGAAGTTGAAGATCATCACTGTGAGATTTCACTCTCTGGATTACAGCATTTTTCGTAAAAGACAATTTTTGTTGTGTTAACGTTTTAAATTTTTTACTAGACGGCTCTTTAGACATTTCAATTTAAAACGAAATTTAAAAAATATTTATTTTAAATATAATTCTAATAAACCGCGCTTTATGACAAACGAAAAGTGAACTTAAAATTGAAACCAAAGATTATAAGAAAACAAAACAATTAGAATTATTTTTACTTGCGTTTATTTCGATTAATTCGGTAGATGGAAGCGCAGGTACATATTTTTCTATTAAATTAAAAATTTTGTGATTGAAAATTTGACACTGCTGTAACTTACCGTTACCACTTATTCGGCTTAAAAAACCAGTGCCGGGGATAAAAAAAATTTCTGCAGAGCCGGGGACAAATGCCATCCCCAGCGGGGATGGTAAAGGTTATAGCAGAGCCGGGGATGGAGCCTCACAGTACCGGGGATATCCCTGGCATCCCCGGCGGTAAATCGAGCACTGCATGTGAGGCAGCCACTAATTTCTGGACTCTTGATTGCTAAGTTTGGACAGTGTTAGTGAAGTGCAGCTTATCACTTGTTCAATTATTGTGTTTTCAGTTTACTAATGTCACTTAAAATATACACATGCTGTACGAGTGTGACATGATTTTAGATTTACATGGCAATGTTTAATAAAGGAAGAAACATTAGAGAGTATTGATGAAAACGTTTTTGTTTGTAATTAAGCAATTTGTTTGCCTACAATAAATAATGGTTATGTCATTATTATCTTGCATTACGAGAGATAATTTTTTGATAGTGACCATTTTGTTTGTAGTGAAAAATTTTTGGCAGCCGTGGCAAAATAATAATTTTTTTTATGTGGCAGGCAATAGCACAAAGGTTGCGCACCCCTGGCTTGGAGACACCAAAGTTTGGACAAAAATTAAGTCCTTTGATTTAAAAAAATATATGGAAATTTATCATTGCAATCTTAAGTTGGACCATTTCCTAATTAAGTCACCAAATGATCTCACCTGCCTGAATATTTGAACCAAAATAGACAATCACTGCTGGTGCTAGACGGTTCTGATAAGAATTGAGAAATATTTTATTATTAGTCTTTTAAAAACAATTCATGAACATATTTCATTTAGCACTAATTGAATAAATGAGTAAGTCAAGATTTTTTTCAAATACTGAATTATGATGTTTTTTTAACCCACATTTAAACACAAGTCTTGTTTTTAGTCAAGCTCAAATAATTATCCCTTTAATCATGATTGCTGTCGCCGTCTAACATAATGTTTAATTGTTTTATGATCTAGAACAGTGCTTCTCAAACTTTTTCTTATGACAGACCAACAAGAATTTTTCATTGCACCAGGTACACAATTTTTACAGTACTGACATGACTTTCCCAGTACTGACGTAAAGGCAAAGAAGCGCCCCTAGTTGCCCTAAAGACCACCAAGATTAGTATGAATTTGGCTTGTTATTTTAAATTTTACAACATACAGGAGTGGAAAATCTATTGTTTGAATTTGGGGGACGGATCTACAATTCTGCACTATCAGTTTTTCCCCACCTGGTTTTATTGTAGTAGACTGAAGTGAACTAATCACCAAATTTGGGGCATCTCCTTCATCATCATCCATGATTTGCCATTATGAGTATGTATTGAATTAACTGTAAACAAATTTTCATTAAAAAAACCTACGGTTTGTAAAACACAGCGACGTGGTCTTAAAAAGTTGGTTAATGGTCAATCAGAATCGGTCAGCCATAACTTTAATTAGTCTGTATTAGCTTATTACCTGGAGTTCATCTTTGTTGTGTTACATTTAAGATGTAGGGCAGCATAACAGAGCCAAAACCCAAGCGACCGGTATTTTTATATAAATATACACATTATCAGTTTTAGTGGATTTAACTTACTGCTAATTAATAGCTTTTTTAAAATTATTATTCATTTTTTATAGTTCCCAAGGCATAGTAAGACAGCTAACACACAGTGTGGCGGTAATGTCAAAAATCCTCTCAGGTGAATAACCTCCAAGGCCACAAATGTTACTATTTTATAGTTGATATACATAGAATAGATATCAGACAATCCCTCAAATTAATTTTGGTTTTATAGAGATAGTTTTCCTATTAAGAACGTGCAAATCACGGACATTTGGTCTAAAATTAACACACTGATATCAAATGTTTTCTAAAAATTATATGAAGGTGCGTTGGAAGAGATGCACGACGAAACCCCACATTTTTACAGGAAAGTGTGGTGTCTTCTTGTGCCTGGCAAAATACAGTAATTCAGGGGAGCTGACGACTGAAAAATAATGGTATATAAAAATATCCGATATTACCATAACTGTTCACTCTGTAAGTTCAAATTTTCTTTCAATATTA
The DNA here is from genome assembly GCA_002072015.1 of Radix auricularia. Taxonomy (NCBI): domain Eukaryota; kingdom Metazoa; phylum Mollusca; class Gastropoda; family Lymnaeidae; genus Radix; species Radix auricularia. The sequence goes on from MUZC01002686.1 coordinate 476,221, forward strand.
TTCTTTTCACGTAGGTAAATAGTGTCACCACAGGACAAGGCTAGGTTAAATTGTTACAGTGGGTTATAAAAACTAGGGAAAAATTCCTCACTATAGCTATCACACTGTTAAACACAGGGGTCGGTGAATAGGGGTAAGTTATCCCATTTAGTGTAAAAAAAGGGAACTCTTGGGTGTAATTAGACTCATTGAGGGCATATAAAACTCGCTAGAATCTGCTCCTTTTTGGGTAAAAGTAATGTTAACATTAACTTTTATATTTTGAGTTGTGAGGCAAACAAGTTTGCCAACCTCTGGTTGAACCTGTCTGTTTTTTAAGAACGGTTAACTCCCTTTCAATAAAAATGAACCATCTTAACATTCTTTAATGGTTAAGTATTTGTTTGAACAATTTTTTATTTATTTTTTATTTCTTGATAACTTTTGCAGACCGGCGGCTCATTACTCACAGACCGGTACCGGTCTGCGGATCACCATTTTGAGAAACACTGTTGATAAAGCTCTTAATCATCAATAGTAACCAGATAGGTTAAATATTTATATTGACTTATATTGTTAAAATTTCACAAATTTAAAATAGCCCTATCGAGCTTAATTTCCCAAAAATGTCCTCTAAACGCACATGGTTGGTAACAGAGATTGTTCTCCATATAGCATCAATAAAATCAACATTGCAAGCATGAAACATATTGAATTATGTAGAAATGAATTCCTTAATTACCTATTTATAATTGGCTTAAATAAGATTGGGAATATGCATTCTTTTTTTACTTATAATGCTACTAAGCTATTTGAAATAGCCTTCTTTGAGGATCATAAAAAATTTAAACTAAAAATTTAATTGATCAAAACAAACCTTTTTTTTTTTAAACATAACAGGAAAAGTATTTAAAATATAAACCCACTTAGCAAATATGGAAGTCAAATGTCAAGCAATTCTTACCGCTGCTAGGGAAGATTTCTTGTCTTTGAGAACCTCTTTAGGTGGGGATGTATCTTCAACAACAAAAAAATATAGCAGAAAAACTATTAGTTCAATAGAATATAAACAGTAATTTAATTAGACATTTTACAACAAAACAATTTTTTTTATTTTAGGATGAGATCTTAATTTTTTACTGCTACTTACATAAGTAGAAAGAAAGTTTCTCATTCTTAATATGAGCTTTGACAAAACTGTACAATGCAGACACTGCAGAAGAAATGGTATTAAAAATTAGCTAAAAATGGAAAGTAACTACATAAATCTGCTCCAGTATTCTTGAAAACACAACAGAATTTTTATTGCTATGCAATTTTTCTCAAGGATCAAAGTATTTACATTAATTTGATGATAAATGTACTTCATAATGCAAATCATTTTAATATCTTATTTGATGGAAGCTAACAGATAACATGTTTAAAGGGTTCAACACATTTTATATATGTTGCAGGTGAATAAAATAAACAATGAAAAATTTGACTTCTTCAACAGATATCTATCTTTTTTAAAAATTGATACTTTGTTTCACACAATGATGCTCTCACTCATGCTTAGCGCTTTCATTAGTTTTTCATCATTGAAATTTGGGATAAGACATTAATTAATAAAGTAAACAAAGTTCTATCTACAATGAATAATTGTGTATGGCTTGAAGAGCTGAATTGCTGCTCTTAAAATAGCCAACTAACCTGGCTCTCTCGGCCTAAAGACTCCTTGTAAGGTAAGTTTTTCAGGAAACTGAACACGAATAACAACTTTGTCATAGTGATCATACAGAGCTTCTGTTTGGGCCTGTCTCATTGCTTTTGTCATCAATGGCTGATCTTCAAACTGTTTGCTAAAATAATTCACAGATTTTTTTACCATTTATCAGATGTAACTTTGTTGTTTTTTTTTAAATTATAAAAAGTATGTAAAGCTGAAGAAAGTATGGGTCAAGATTAGTGTAAGTAAAGGCAAGTAAAAGCATGGAGTTTGTAGATGATTTTCAATCTCTAGTAGAAAAGGGGAGGCTAAAAAACAATGCAAGTTCTCAGCTGTTAAGTTGTAACAAAAGTTGCAAGACTAAACATTGCTTTAGAAGTCAAATTAAACTGTCGTTGGTTACTTACACAGCATTTTGTAGATCTCTGTACATCACTCTAATATCTGACTGGGTTACTTCAAAGAAATCTTCAGGGATAGCTGCAGATCAATGCATATTGTAAGAGACATCACTTATTGTAGAAGTGAAACAATTTTATTGACACACTGCCCCTCCAGCGCCTAAATCAATAGATAATATTTTTTAATTTGATTTGACTGCATGTATGTTCCCTTTAAGCTGCGTGGCAGCGCAGATATTTGACAAATGCCACCCAGCAGTTTAGAATTACCGCGCAGCAAATTTGTTAAAATATTTCACAAAAAATAGATGCTATGCAATTTTGCACACGAGTTTTTCCACTTTGCACACGGACCAACGAACCTTAGAGGGAAAATTGATTAGGATACAATTTTACATAAATGACTTACTTACAGTTATCAGTTGGTGAAATCTCTGGTTGAAAGGCTTCTTCTGTTCTATACACAACTATTTCTCTCTCGCACACGCTCTAAAATTTCGGTAAAAAAAATAAAAATAAATCTTATACATAAATTTAGTGACAAGTTGTTTTGAATGAATAATCTAGAAAACTAGAATGTTTTCACTGTGATTAGAAGGTTTAATAATTGTATTTTTCCTATGGCAAACGTTTAGAAAATTATGTATTTAAGTGTCAGATTGTTTAATGTTTGTAAAGTTACATTAAAAGTATTAAACCTTAAAATTACAGTGAAAATATTGTAGAAATTAATTATTTTAATCTTCAGATAATTATTAGATGATAAAAAAAATTTTTTAAAAACTTTTCTCAAATAAAATGTGATAATTATTTTCATAAATTGGTTTATTTTCTTAATGAAACTTCAAGAAATAATTTAATAGATTTAGTTAAACTATAACTTACTGCAATAGTAAATATTGAATCAAAAGACAATATTCATATTTATTTTTTAAAATTCTACTGATAAATTTTAGAGCAGCTATTTTTATCCCACAGCCTTAACATGGCTATTTGCATAGCAGGAAATAATATGGAACATTAACAACACTTCCCTTTGAACATTGAGTTTTGCGTGCCACGAGTTTTGCGCCAATTGGCCCGTGGTTTCCGACTTCAGCCTGCTGTATTTTCTGAATTTGCTTCCATAGCCTTTGGTCAGCCAAGACCATCTGCAAGGCAGCAGTTGTTTTTTTGGCAAGTGATGCAGCGTTCACATGCCACGGCTAGGGTTCCACGCATTACCCCGCCGCTTTTCACCCATTTGGAGCTGGGTGGAACTCGGGGACGCCCTAGGCCCCGGGAACAAGTCCTTGGCTTCCCATGGATTTGAACTCGTGACCATAGGAAAGACAGTCAAGCGCGCTTGCCACTTGACCACCGCGGCCCCTATGTTTTACTAATAATTATTCATTTTTAAATACTTGTGTTGCTGTATTTTTTAAATCCTTTATAGTAACTCGTAGCATCTGCTTGTCTGTTGCAAAAACTTTGGTTCCATTTTTAACCCACCTCCCGGAATCTTAAAGAGCTGAAATTTTGCAGGCGGACTCGTGGCGAAGATAAAAATGATCTACTTTAATTAAATTAATGAATTTTTAGGTTTTTCTCTATGTAGCATGTAATGTTTATGCTAGTCTGTCGCGCAGTGTGTATTATATTGAACATTATTTTATAATATTTTCCCGATCTGTAAATGTTTATGCTAGTCTGTCACGATGTGCGCATTATGTTGAACATACTTTAGTTATGTCTGATATATAAAGGATTAATAGTCAAAAACTTTGTTTTTTACTTGGTTTTTTAAATTCATAATTTAATAGGTATCTGCATTTTGCATTTGATTGTTTCATATGTTACTACTGCATATACTTGTTCTAAAGCTGACTTCTTTTGGACAAAATCTAGGGGGAAAAGTTTAAGGGTCTGCTCAGGAGTGGTTCATATGTGATTTCTGCATGTACATTAAATATCGGTGTTGATATTGTAGATCATCAAGGTCCTTGTCTACATTCTACATTTACATTTTAATACAATAAAAAGCCCTCAAGTGAATGCTGTAAAAAATTACATCCATCTTCTCTATTATTACAATCTCTTTGTTCTTTAACCAAAACAAAAGTAAACAATCATAATGACCGATTTAGCGTAAAGTTTTTAAAAAATGTGTACCATTTTTACTCTGTCCTATTATTTTTGGGGGTCGGCTTACAAGCGGGTTACACACTTTTGATACTATTCTCTTCCAAAAGAGGAGGGGGTCGGCTTATGAACAAAGGGGCTATAGAATGAATATATACAGTATTTATAGTCTAGCAGTCTATAAATAGTGTTTTAGGAGCACTAGTGTAATCAATGTTTAAATGCTTGAAGATACCAGCTTTAGAATGAAAGAAATTTTGGAAGTTTCTCAAAAATGTTCAGACAACAATCTTTCAAAACAGTATTAGTAAACAAAACAGAACAGAACTATAAAATCACAAAAAGCTAAATAAAATGTTAAAATACATAGACAATTTAAATAACCCCACCTCGCTTGCTGCCTGAAAACAATAAATATTAACTGCTTTAGAAGCTTTCTTAAGAAAACTCACTGTTTGTGGATAATTCATATAGTCAATTTACTCATGTGATTGTAAAATCTAATGATACATTATAAACTCAATGTGTCTTTTCTGTTTATTAGGTCTACAGTCTCTTTCCTTATTACAATAATGGTTACTTACAAATCTTTCCTCTGAAATGGAGTCTCTGTAAATATAATTTTTAAAGAAATTTAAATGTCATTATAAAATTTCAAAAAAAAAAAAAAGATGAAGGCTAATGTTAACTTTGACATAGTTGATGCGAAATAAGTTGTAGCTTATATGTTTACATGGAGTTCAACTTTCCATTTTTGTTATATTAGACTTACAAGTCATTCCTTGTCAGATCCATTCCTCTTGTTTCTTCTGGAAACTAGAGCAAAAGTAAAGTAAAATTTTTAAGCTACAATATATTACTTTTTATTTAGAAATAAATTTAAAATGCACAAAATCCTGAAAAATTAATGTGTTTTTAATATAATTTAATTTTTTAATTAAAAAGATATTGAAAAAATGACTGTGAACCTAGCACCTTGAAATCTGCAAAAGTGTTATCCTCAGACCCTTCTGAAACTGTAGAAATTGTTGAATGAACAGTTTGTAAATGAGGCAAAAATCTTTCGGCCAACCGTCTGGCAATCTGAAACAAGTTATTTAATCAAATAAAATGAAATGGTTTTTGAACAACTAGCTTCAAAAAAGCAAATCCTTAAACAAAGATCTATGAGGGGAAAAAAATTAAAACTGAAAACAGTGTTTCATTGTTAAGATTTAAGGCTTAAACTTAGGAAATCCTTTTAAAACAAGGATCAGAACTATTAAAACTGTAGAGGAAGGAGACAAAGACGAGAGAACTCACTGCTTGTTCCTGAGGGCTAAGATCACTAAATTCATCAGGTGTGAAAATTTCAACACCAGGTATGTTCATGTTCCTCAGGTCATTTATTGCAGAAGTTGCTGAAATCTGATCCTGGCTTTGTGACATAGCACTATTCTTCTTGGAACGTTGGCCTCTTGGTTTCCCTGATGTTGAGTCTTATGAAAATAATTTTTAAATTTTATCTTAAAATAGGATTTTTTTACAATTATTTACTTTTAAAAATAGATGGCATTAAGTAAATGCTGTGTATCTATATGTACTACATGTTTCATTTAATTGTTGTTTTTTAAAATCACTTTTGTTTAACACTGATATCATATTTGTCTTAGATAATTTGTCTTAAGCTATTTATAATTAAGGTTTAAAATTAAAATCAAAACCTTAAAATAGTGGCAGATTGAGCACATAAATTTCGTGAATATTTATAAACAAAATCTTGTTGTATGACATCTTTGCTGACTCTGCAATGAATATTTCACAACAAACCTATAGAGCAATGAGACATTTCCTGGAGTTTTGTGAGACTATATAGAAAGCAATGCCAAAATTGAAAAGAACATCAACTATATGTAATAGGGAAACTGACCTAAATTTCATGTCTTACACTGGCACTCACAAAATTTAACCAGCAAAGTAAACATCAGTCTTTTTTTTTGTGGAGCCACTTTGACCAGTTGGTAAAAACCTTTTACTGTACCTACAATTTGCTTAACTAAAATCACTTTTTTGAGACTTGGAAATCCCTATTAAGTATCTAAATGAGATCTTTTCACCTTGAAAACTATCACTATTTAAGTAAATTTTTAAATTTATGTACAGAAAAAATAACGACACCATTTGGGAGTTTTAGGGATTTGGGGGCCCTATGGGCTTGGCCGCTTTGGGGGGCCCTGCATACATGTGGGTGGCTTAATATTTAATGTAAAAAAATTACAAACACTCATTTGGATGCCCCCCTCAAGAGGGGGCCTGTGGGGATTTTTTTAATTTGGACCCCCTAGCTACACCACCAATTAGTACTAGTAATAATAAGGTGCAATCTCTTTTTGTATTTCTAATAAAACCGCCGTACTGATGGTCACGGGCTCAAATCCATGTGAAGCCAAGGATTTGTTACCAGGGCCTAGGGCATCCCTGAGTCACCCAGCTCCAAATGGGAGCCTAACACTTGTTAAGCGGCCGGGTAATATGTGGAACCCTTATAGCTGTGGCCTGCGAACACTGCATCACTTGCCAACAGATCATTTGTATGGTCTGTGGACGCAATTATCTTCTGCATAGAAAGAGCGTCTGTATAGATAAGATAAGCCACCAAACAATTGGTACTTTTTATTTAGGAAATGTAGGACACATTGAGCGGGGCAGTTGCTGACATTGGCTCAAGGGATGGGAAGACACTGGCAGCCAAATGAAGAATGTCTGGGTCTCCAGAGCACTTAGCAGCAATCGAATAATATGGATCTTCAACACCATGGTGAGGCCTGTGCTGTTTTATGTAGCCAAGATATAGAGAGCCAAGGCAGTGAACATGAAGAGAATATAATTGCCTAACAAGGATTCACTGGGCCAACAGAATCAGCAGCAAACTGATTTAGTAGGAAAAAGACAAGAAATGCATTCTGAAATTCGGCTATTACACAGAACAAACAAAAAAATTTGCTTTATTTACCAGATGCTGTGGTAGATGAAGACAAAGAGTCATTTGTCCCTTGCTCCATAAGTTCGGGGTGAGAAGGTCCCACCTCTGTTACTTGAGATGAAGCTGACCTCAAAGAAACCAAAGAGACATCCGTCTCATCCATCTTCTCCTCATCCAAGGTGGAAAGGGAAGCGTCATCAAGCCTTCGGTTTCTCTCCATCTCATCTATTTGTCTCAGCTCACATTTCTTTATAGCTATTTCTTCAAGCTTGACTTGCTTCTGTCTCTCCTTCTCCAGATTGTCTACAATGTCTTGAAGAACACTAGGCTCAACAGGTCGGTGCAAGAGCCTGACAGATAAAAGAAGACCTGAGTTCTTTAAAACTACAACCATAATGCAAAATTAGAGTCTGAGGGAAAAAAGGACATTAAACTAAGAAAAATATGTTTGTTAAAACTTACACAGAAAAGTTTGAAAATGTAACATTAATTACCTGATGATGGCTTTACCAGATGTCAGTCCAAGTTTTTTTAGAGTCATAGCTTGTAAAGCTTTTTCCCCAATAACCTAATTTTTTAAAAAATACAATAGAAAGTCTTGTTGCAAGTTTTCACAACATGAAGCAAAACAAAAGAAATATCATTAAAATGAATTAAGAACTGTTAGAACTGTATTTTATACAGGCTACCTGATATTACACATTTAAGTTAATTAACCATTTGAAAAAATATTCATTCTACTTAATGTGTTGGTGCAAGATTTTTTTTACTTCTCTCTAAAACTTCAAAAAGTAAAAGAAGTCCAATACTACCTCTTCTCTCATAAAAATGCACACTGGGTGCAAGGAGGGAGCGTGGCTGGTATCAATACGTGACAACACACCATCATATTCACTGTAAATTATTAACATAATTTTTTTTTTAAATTAACTTTGAAAAAAATAATGTAAAACCCAGTTAATAATCTTAATACTTAAAATTCTATAATTAATAAATATAATAAAATACTATGTATATTAAGAACAAGCCATATAAACATCTCGTCCCCTTAAAATAACAAGGTTCTAAGTCGAATTTGTGACCAAAATGAGTTATAGCCACCAGGTTATAGTCCGTGTATTAATCTATCATGGTACAAAAAATGGAAGTTGTATCTTGAGACAATTTAATTTTGTGGGAAGTACAGAATAACAAGATTTTAACTCTATACAGCCCTATTACAATCAAATTTTCAAACGCGAATATCTCGGTTTTTCCAAAAGTCCACATAGAACCTTGTTTTTCTAAGGGGACGATCTGTTAATAAATACCTATTCTTGCTTTCAAAATGCAGTAAAATATCCCACAAAGAAGCACATGGTTTAAAACTATCCTGTAGTCTTTGCCCAGAATCAAGCTAGTCAGGGGAAAAAAAATTCTTTTAAATATGTATAACTCTAAGTTTTTCCTGTCTTAAATAATCTGTAATGATTTTAAAGTGTGTATATCTTTTCCTTTTATACATTTAACATACCTGCAAAGCTATTGTAACATCCTGTTCAATTCTTGCAGAAGAGGCTTTACTTAATTCAAGCTTTGCATTATTGGGGAGGCTTGAAAATCTTACAGACAAACTTAAGTCTAATTCTTTCTTTCCTTGGCTGTGAAGAAGAAAAAATGCTGAACAGAATATATAAGTTCTAAATTTTTATAATTTTTAAAATGATTGTTCATTGAAACTCATGTTAAGAGCTCCTTTAATTGAATAGAAAATAAAGTATATTAACTAAGTATGTTTTTAAATTTTAAAAAAAAAGGTAAAATACATTGATTCAAATGTATCTGCTTTAGCATTTCATCAAATTAATTCAGATATGACCAAGATTTTTTCTTAAGCATCTGGATACTGGATACATTTAAAATATGTGATAAAAAAAATAAGAAAGTAAACAGATATTATTAAACTAGCGAAAAAATCCAAATGAAAATTAACAGACAAAATAGCCCCGCTCAAAGCGGCCCCAGACAAAACGGCCCTGGACTAATCTATCTAAAATGGAATAATAATACAAATGTACAATCAAGTATTATATTAATTAGTTTTTTTTGTATTCACCAATTTAGTGTCAGGTTTAGTTCAATTGAAACAATATTAAAAACATCACAAGAAACAATTTAATAACAGTTTCTCTATATGGTACCTAGTTACAATTGTTTGTTGAGAAGAAATAATTAAATAACATCACAAAATTAATTTTACAATTTGACCACTTTCTTAAAAGGTGAAAAAGTTGACAAAAGGTTAAAATGCGAAAAAGTTAAATTCTGTTAAACAATGTTAACAATTTGTCTGGGGCTGTTTTGAGGGGTCACACCAAATGAGATTACAAAAAAAAAGAACAAAATTAATAATTACACAAGCTTGTAATCTTCTGGGGGAATATAGCCTTGGCGTTGACATACTTCTTCTAGTATCTGAAATATTGACATTTTTTTTAAAAAATGTTATTAGTTTTTAATTGGTTAAAATTTATGATTCAATTTATAACTTATCAATTTGGTAAGTAGCTTGAGATAATATTCATTTTATTATGAAGTCTGTGAAACTAAAAATACCCAATAAGACATTTAGCATTTTTTAATATTTTTAAAAATAGATTATTTATGTGAAAATTGTTGTAAATATTCTAACAATATTTGTGTTTTCACTAAGAATGTAATATACATTTTGTTTATGAATTTTCTCAAATTTTTAAAAAGTGCATATGGTATAAAGATATAATACAAGAAAATTAAGTTTAAAATTATAAAAATCTTTATAATTTAGGGATTGGAAGGGGAGACAAAAGTGTCAATATAAAAAAAAATAATAGAAACCACTGGTCATTGGACATAGGAAACTAGGGGGTTCCATGGGGTTGATGAATATGAAGTAAAAATTAATTATAAATATTTTGTTGCTATTTGCTGATAACTATACTGCAGTGGCCCCCAACCTTTTTAACACCGCAGACCGGTAAAAGTTTGATAATTTTACCGCGGCCCACTAACCTGGGGGGGGGGGGGGGGGGGTTTGCAGCTGCGTTGATTGATTATTTAGGTATTTTGGATTGTTTTGATTTTATAGTTTTAATTTAATTGTACTTTAATTCCAAATAAAATACAGTTACACAAAAAATGAATTAAATATTATTTAATATTTTAATTTACTAGAATGTGAAATAAATGAAAACCCTGAGCTAGTTTTTCTGCAATGAGGCAGTTCCACATGAGGGTAATGGGAGACAATGACACCCAAAGTGTGCTGTGTCACGTGAGAAAAGTGGTGTGTCAGGGTCAAAAGGAGGCCAAGAAAAAAGTCACGAGTGTGTGGTCACTGGTAGAACACGGAGAGTGAGAAATTAAGAATTGAGAGACAGAGATGGAACTAGTAGAATCTAGAAGAATAAGAAACATTGTGGTATTCTGTAAAATAAGTGTACATATTTCCTATTGCATTATTAAAGAGCATTTTTCATGGACTTGATTTATGAATTGAATTATCGTGTGAAAGAGAATACTGTTAGACAAGCCCACAAAGAAGCACAAATGAGGTCAATCACGAGAAAGTGAGAAAACGGGGACCTCGGCCTGTTACATTAAATGGTGTCAGAACCGACCATCCTGTTACATTGGTGTCAGAAGTGGGCGCTTAGTGACAGAAGCAATCCCCACGTTACATAAACTGTTACATTGGTGTCAGAAGTGAAAGCTACATTCTTTTGGGAAAAATTGTGATCAAGACCATTCCTAAAGGATTATCTAAAACAAATTTCGGTGTGATACTTATTAATAAATTCAACATTGTGTAATATAAGTGATATTCAGTGACACCTAAAGTGAACAAATTCAAAATGGATTATTATGAAAAATTTACCGCCATAGCTGAAAAATATGGACTACATGGCAAAGAATTACGCGAATTCGTTGAAGAGAAAGTAAAAGAAGCCAAAGAAGAAGAAAAAGAAAAGCAAGCTATTGAAAGAGAAGAAAGAAATGCAAGAAGAGAAATAGAAAGAGAAGAAAGAAATGCAAGATTGGAAGTGGAGCAACTCAAAAATGAAAATCTGAAGTTTCAGATGGATCTACAAGAAAGAGATCATATTCCAGGTAACAACACAAATGAAAGGTCAACAACAAACGAAATAATTAAAGTTAGGAAATACGATAGCAAAAAAGAAAAGATAGATGTTTATTTGGACTACTTTGAATCAGTTATGCATATAAAAGAAGTTGAAGAAATACATTGGCCTACACAACTTATGACAAAACTTACAGGCGAAGCTTTTGAGGCATATAACAGTATAGCAAAAAATGATAGGAATATTTACAAAAATGTAAAAAAGGCCCTATTATTCCATTTTGAAATCAGAATAAAAAGGGACAAAGGCCCACAAATAATTGTGCATGAAGCGCAAGTAAAACTGACAAAATGGCTAGAGCTGGCAGCCATAAACACCAACGATCCCAGAGCCATATTGGACATGGTGTTAATAGATAAATTTTTGGAGAACGCAACACCAGCATTATTCACTTATTTAGCTGACAAGAAAATTCGAAACCAGACTGAACTAACAATTTCTTTAAGAACATTCAAGGACTCACATCCCGAAGTTGAAATGGACAAAAGACATAATTTCTTGGCAACAGTCCAAAACAACAAACCAGAAATCATATGCTACTGCTGCGGCAAGAGAGGTCACCTTGCAAGACACTGTTATTTCAACAAAGGACAGACTTCACCCAAGGTCAGTCCAACACGAAATAACATAGAAACAAGTTATGGACAGGATCAATTTGAAAGAGAAAACAAAAAAATCATGGAGAGGAAGACATAATCACAATTTAAACCATAGAGATTATGATCAAAACAAAAAATCATGGAGAGGTAGATATGACTTTCATTCAAGAAACAGAAATTATAATCAAACATATAGAAAAAATGATGAACAAAACTTGGACAGTAGGAAAAAAATAAATCGAGAAGACACACAAGCCAGTGACACCGTGGCAGCTATTAATAGCCAAGAACGACTTAAATTTTATCCTGTGTATGTCAACAACAAAAAATGCATGTGTCTACGGGACTCAGGCTGCACAACAATTGTAGCACACAGCAAGATAGTAGAAAAAGAAGACTATGATGGCAAAACAGACACACTGACGATGGCCAATGGAACAAAAATAGATTGCCCAACTGCTATAATCAACATCAACACAACCTGGTTTCATGGTGAAGTTAGAGCAAGAGTTCTGAAAGATGCAATTTGCGACCTAATTATAGGCAACATTGAAGGTGTTATTGATTATACAGATGAAATGTATAAAGAATGGCACGACAACAATACTCAAATATGTGCTAGTTTACAAACCATAGCCTCAATGAAAAGAAAAATTAGACACTGGAGTTGAAGACACCATAGTCTTAGGAAATCAACGTACATCAAAACAAAACTTCAAGAAACTTCAAGGAGAAGGCAAAACAATACATGAAATACAAATGAAACTCAGCAAAGAAGAAATAAAACAGAAAAATCAAACTCTGGTAATATTGTGACCACTATTGTTAATAATAGACATGGCAGAAGAGATGATTATTGGAATCACAGAAAGAGTAATAATGAGTCTGAGACCATTAAAGTAAAATCATCTACAGTATGAAGATTAATTGGTCGTAGAGGATACAGAATCAGAAACATTGAAGCAGACAGTAACTGTCAGATAAAAATTTATCATGATTATGACTCATCTAATCAAAGTTTTGTTAAACTACCTGGAAGCAAACATGCTATCTCAAAAGCCAAGCGACTTATTCAAGATGCTGAACTTGATATTGTCAACAGAAACACTGATGTTCGTGATTAGTGAATTACTGAACCTTTAAGAGACTGATGAAGCATTGAATTAATACCAGTTGTAATGTTATTTTTATAACATAATTTTTATGTGGATTAATTTTGTTATCAATGTTATACATTATTTCAACTAAGAGCAGATTAAATTACTTTGTATCCATAAAGGAACATTTGAGATCACCGCATATTATAAATTGAAGAATATATTTATATGTCGTAAAGTTGATTCAAAATAGCAATGAATTAAATATAGTATTGTATGGACAAGCATAACTGATGATTATATGCATTAGTCAGATTTTAAAATATTTTTTGACTTGTTGTAAAAACAATGTTCATTGTGCATTTTATGCTTAATATTTCTAGCTATAAATAGACTGGAAAAACAGAAATTGTATTGGTGACACAGCTGAAGCATGACAATCTATGAACGCCTCTGTAATGTTAAACTTTTGTTGTGAGTGTTAAAGACAATGTTATTTTTAAATTGCTGTGTAATTTTTTTGTTATGACCCAAAAATGTTTTTTGGCAAAACATTTTTTTTTTGAAGGAATGGGGTGGATGTCACGTGAGAAAAGTGGTGTGTCAGGGTCAATAGGAGGCCAAGAAAAAAGTCACGAGTGTGTGGTCACTGGTAGAACACGGAGAGTGAGAAATGAAGAATTGAGAGACAGAGATGTAACTAGTAGAATCTAGAAGAATAAGAAACATTGTGGTATTCTGTAAAATAAGTGTACATATTTCCTATTGCATTATTAAAGAGCATTTTTCATGGACTTGATTTATGAATTGAATTATCGTGTGAAAGAGAATACTGTTAGACAAGCCCACAAAGAAGCACAAATGAGGTCAATCACGAGAAAGTGAGAAAACGGGGACCTCGGCCTGTTACATTAAATGGTGTCAGAACCGACCATCCTGTTACATGCTGCTTATGCCCATTTTATTCCATTGTTTTATCTTCGCTGCTGTCACTGCAGAAAACTTCACACAGATAGGATGTCAGAAATGGCATATAGGGATTTTATTGCTTTGTTGGCAATATCAGGATATTCCGCCATCACTTTATTCCAGAACTGGAAGAGTTGTTTTATCAAACGTAGTTTTAAGGCCACCGTCATTTTGTTGGTATGTTGGAATCAACTGTTTCAATAAATCCATATTTCAAGTGGGACCATTGGTATTGCCTGTTACAAGTTTTATGCTTATGGATGTTAAAGGCTCTTCTTCACTCTCTTCACTGGGCCTCTTTCTTCTACCAAGGGCCCCCGTTTGATTGCAGCCCGGGGCCCCGTGCAGTCTTAATCCGCCCCTGGCTGACACAGAGCGCAAACATTGATTGTAGACTGTTCTGTTCTCTGATATGTGCTAATAATTAATACTAATGGCTAATGAGTTGTTAATGTTCTTTGGACGTGGTGCCACCAAGCTTTTCTAACTCGTGTATGGAAAGACAAACAATCCCTAGAGAAATACACCACATTAAAAAAAATGTAAATAATTTAGTGTTCCTTTGCTAGTGACTAGTGGACCACCAGTCACAGGGCACATTTCCATGGTCCATTGACCACTAGTGGTACGCAGACCACAGCCACAGGTTAAGGACCACTGCTGTACTGTACTCTATGACAATGATTTCGAATTTTAGAGGAGCGAGAATGAAATTAAAATTAGAATTTTAATTTCATAGTAATTGTAACAATTATTGAAATTAAAATGAATGCTGAGTCACTGAGTCAACTGAGTGAGAGTGTAAGTGTAACCCAAACGTTACAATGACAAGTACATTTACTTACTCTAATTTATGTGTATATTTTAAGAGTAGATATTTTTACAATTAATGCATTTAGCCGTCCTCAATTTTACTATACCTGAAGCAGTTTTGTGTTTGGGTTAATTTTAACGTTCTGTCGTCTTCCATTTGGACATAACACTTGCACGGAAGCAGCCATTTTGAACAGGGATATAACTCTTATTAAATTTCCTGTGGGTCGCTTGTCTTGACAACCATTTTCATTGGACAAACGCGAAGATACTATCCAATCGTAAGAAATGTGGAAATGTAATATGAAGGAATACAGTTTATACAGTATTGTCAGTTGGTGAAAAGCAATAGTTTCTGTCAAATGTTAAAAGTGCGTAATTCTTTTCTCTTGGTCTAAGGCGGAGAGATAGTTGTATGCAAGCACTGCCCCATAGATTTCATTTGATCAGTTACAATCATATGATCGCTAGTTTTATTTGAAAATAGTTTAAGTGGTAAGTACAAATATGAAAAACATGAACGGACACATTCTCATTCATTCACATTCTCTTCTAATAAATCTTATAGTTATAGTATAATAACTTATAGTGATTTATAGTTATGCTCATGATTCTTTTTCATTTTTGTTATCATGGTCATGATTCTTATTCTGACAATTCATAGATTCAGTGTTAATACTTAATATTTTTGATATAATATAAGTATAAGTGTTGTGTTAGAATCAGTGTCAGTTCAGAACTCACTCAGTTCAGGAGTAGTAATAGTAATAGTCTATAGTATTAATAGTAATTAGTAATGTCATTCATTATGTGGTCATTCCATGGCATATAATCATAATTAATGATATAAAATTAAGGTAAAAGTGAAGTATGTCGAACGTGACATCACGGTCATGGCGGCCTTCTTTGTTGTTATAGTTTATAGCATGTCCTTTAAAAGCATTAAAATTCTACGGCACGGAGTGTCTACTGCTACGACAAAGTAACGGCAGACAACCCGCGCGGATGTGGCTGGTGCTACGACATGTCGTAACGCCCGGGTTGTCTTCTGTTACGACATGTCGTAAACAATTTTCTGTATTTCAATTATGCTATTACTAATACTTAAATACTAAACTATAGTTCTCATAATGAAATAACATGATCACTAGATAAGCTTATTAGTGAATTTTAAAGGTTTTTTAAAAAAATCTAGATTGAGCCATTAAATGAAAAACAGTTATAAATTTTAAAAATTACACTTTCTCAGCAGCTTCGCTAGATCAAGTGATAGTCCGGTTGGTTCGAAAATGATACGACACTGTTGATAGCGGGATCGAATCCCGCTGCCGTCATGTTTTTTTTTTTAAAATCACAACGAGTATGCTGATAATTTTGTTATTATTCTGAAAAGCAGATACGTTGAATAAATCTGTTGAAATAAAAATATTTAGATTTTAGACTAGTCGTAACACTAGCCAATCCACATATGCTTGGCTAGCATTACGACATGATGTCGTAACGCTAGCAACATCTGGTCGGGTCGTCTGCTGCTACGACAGTCGTAAAAATGTGATATGTGCTTACTTACAGTTACGACTAAAGCTGTATTTAATTATGCTAATACTACTAATATTTTTTTCTTCTGATTCACGAGTTGACACTCAGTCGGCATCACCAACAAAAAAGGTGAGGCGTGAGTTTACGACATGTCGTAACGCTAGCAACATCCGACCGGGTCGTCTGCTGCTACAACAAAATTGTCGTAGCGCTAGCCACATCCAAAATTCTAATCTATACTATTATACAAATTATACCTAACCCAAACCCTAAAACCTTCCATTTTTGAAAATCTCTTTAGAATTTATAGAACTCTTTTCCAGCAACCGATAGCGCCTTGACTAGGCCTGTCAACGGGTACCCGGGTAGTAAAATGGCGCCCATGTACCCGTGAAAATGTTACTACAATATCTTTACCACCAGTATTTAAACTGTGGCTCTTCTGTGTTCAAATTTCGGCTCGCGAATAATTTATCAAATTTAAACTTTTCGTTTGAAATAAATACGGTGAAATGCGTATTAAGATGAAAATGCTTTAAGAGATATACGTGTTAAAGGGAAATAAAACACGGTCCCGACAAACTACAAAGTATTTTGATATATTTTTTTCCAAAGAACATGAAAGAAAAATCATTTAAAAGGTTTTAGTTCTTTGAATTGTTCAAGTAAGGAAAATAGAGCACAACGCCGATAACTACTATTAACTAGGAAGGGCTAGAAATGACCTTCGCATTGGCTTTGAAATACGCCGCTCATCGTTGATACGGATTGAGACGCGCCAATTTATTTTATCTACCCCCCCCCCACTAACATATGTCTCCAATCCTATCCCCACCATACTTTAAAAGAAATAAACACCTGC
>MUZC01002686.1:493663-510460 GCA_002072015.1 Radix auricularia
CCCCCCCCCCCCCCGCTCAAAAAACCTTAGCACCCCTTTGCTCACTGTTTTTACACCATTGTATTACAGTAGTATTTCAATGTCATCATTTTACAATCGTTCACTCATTACATCAAAATGTGCATTTCCACAATAAACAAAGCAGTAAAAGGCTAATGGTAGTAATAGCGGGCATATTGACGAACCCGGGTACCCGTTCAAAGTTTTGACGGGTACCCGGGCAGTATTTTTCAACAATATTGACAGCCCTAGTCTTGACGTCATGGTCGACATACTTCGCTTCAGCCCTAATATTTAACTTTTGCTTTAACATTATTTAATAAATAATAAGGCTAACTAATTAATTTAAATTTAATTATAGGTAATCCCTTATTTTAGCGCATTTTAGATTTCGTGTATTTAAAAAAAAATTAATTACCTTAATGTTCATTATTGTTATGAAATCTATTTTAAAAGTGAAACATTATTTTTTGTGTGAAATAAAAACACTATTACTATTTTATGATTTGTAAACAAATAAAAATGTGTATATTTAACTCATCTACTGTGATTTACGGCGCTGTTGTTGCCCAACAAATTTTGTTCTAAGTCTGATTTTGAAAACGCTTTTATAAGTTAAAACCCCTTTAAACTCAACAAAACACACACAAAACTAATTGTAAAGCATTAAATAATTTTTTTTTTTTAATTTCTGATTTAAGTGTTTAAATTAGTAAAAATAATTTATTTTTTTTTTGGTTCTAAAAATTTAAAATAAGTGTTTAAGTTATTATTTTAATAGTTTAATAGGGTACTTAAACAATAGCTTAAATTAATATTTATGCTTAACAGTTTACAGTTAGACATAGACAATTAATTAGCTAATATATATTCATATTCATTAATAAATAACTACCATATATACCCTTTCTAAAGCTGACTTTTTGGGGACAAAATCTAGGGGGAAACGTTGAGGGTTCGGCTTACGACATACGAGCGGATCATATGACATATATGATTTCTGCATGTACATTGAATATCGGTTTTGTTATTGTAGATCATCAAGGTACTTTCTACTTGCTACAAGATTCGACTGCTCTACCAGCAGCTATAAAATATTATTAAGCATCTGCACTTACCTTATTTATGCATATTATTTATTTTTGTGAATGTTTTAATAAACTTGTTTTTACAAATTTTGCTTTCAATTTTAATTTATGCTCTTTTGCCACTGTTTACCAAAGAATGACCGATTTAGCTTGTAGTTTTTAGAAAATGTTAACCATTTTGTTTACGTTGTCTTGTCTTAATATTTTTTAGGGTCTGTATACGAGCAAGCTACACATTTTTTTATACTATTCTCTTCCAAAGGGGGGAGGTTGGCTTATGAACGAAGGGGCTATAGAACGAGTATATACGGTAATACTAATAATTTATAATAATACTTATTTCATATAATACTATAACTATAATTTAATATAAATAAATTCATATTGATAATTATTTATTTATTTAATTTAAATATTGAAATATGTTATAAAATAATTTATAAAACTTATTAATATGGAAAATAATCAATTATTAACAAAATCTGTTATAAGAATTAAAAATAATGATTGTGGTCAAGTGGCATAAACGCTTGGATGTTGTACACAGGTTTGAATTATTGTGAAGACAGGGGTTAGTTACCATAGGTAGAGGTGTCCCTGAATGATTGCATTTATTTCCCATGGGGCATTATCTTAATCTCTCTACTTTCACTTTGTAAGAGAATAAAATTACTAAGTTTGTCTTATCATTGCTTGTAGTTAAAGTGTCCAAAATTATTTAATTTATTTACTACTTACTATAGTTTCTGCTAGTTATCTGCTAGGTGGTATTTGGACATGGAGCAACATTTCCTTTAAGTTTAAGCCATTGTGCAGCGGTTTTGAGTTACGGTGCTGCAAATTTTGATACAGATAATTTCATTAACTTGAAAGGTTTTCATATTATTATGTTTCAGTGGCTAGCTTTAAAAATAAGTTTAGTAAGCTAAGTTTTATTTTGTTTTTATTTTTTATACTCTTCTCTTTTTTTATGCATATTGAATATTGATGCATACCAGAATAGCTTTTTGCTATGCTTCTCTATGAGCTGTATAAAAATACGAGCAAAATACCCGTGCTTTGCTACGGGGTAGGCACAATAAGAATAACTTTATATAGTTTTGGGTCTCAAATTCTCCTTAAAAATGAATGTAAACGCATTTGGAAATTAGGGTAGTGATAAATCAAACCCCTTCTTAATAAAAACAACGACATGTGTGTCGAGAAAAATAAAAATATTATTAATTTAAATATTACCCATCAATTTTGGTATTTCAGCTTTAATATAGCATCATCATTATCATGTGTGGCTCTACAGCCCATGTAGGGCCCTGGCTTGCTCCACCACATCCTTCCAGCTACAACCCATGTAGGGCCCTGGCCTGCTCAACCACATCCTTCCATTCAGATCGATTGGTGGGTTTTTTTTCATCATGCTCGAACCCCTTTAATAACGCATGCTATATACTCTACCAGAATAACTAATGTTGTTAACAGTTACAAAAATCTAACAGGCAAGGCTCACTTTCTTTTCATGTGAATCAAAATATGAAAAAGATATTTTTCCACATGATTTCTTTGGTTCTTAGAAATAGCTTGCTTAACACCCATTTCATTTCTAGGCTAAGCATGAAATTAGTTCAAGACGAACAGGATATTTTTAGCCAGATAATATTTGTGAATATTGTGGCTTGGGGGGAGTGGAAAATATGGTTTATTTGTTTTGACGGCACGTGTTCCTTTAAAGTGAAAAAACAACAACATAAGAGCAATGATTCTTTTTAAGAAAATGGTGAGAAATTGATCTCCTTATAAATTTTATGTCAATCATTATATATTCCCGCACATTTTTTTCTAATAGTAACAGTTCACTTTATATCAATCTTTATTCCCGTTGTATACTATTCATCTAATAAACTCAAAACAGTTTCGCACAAAATGAGTTGTTGTCAGTGTGTTTTTTCGACATAACACGCACTTTCTTATGCTATCCTTATCCTTATTTATATTTCTTATCCTATTTATAAGTCGTAATACCCGTGATATTTCTTTACACTTTACAAATAACTATTTCAAACTGAATTTAATTTTTAATGCATAATAATATTATGCTGAATTATTTTTATACCAAAAACTTAATTTTAAAAAGTATTTATACAAAAAATAATAATAAATTTCTACGGTGTAAATAGAAGGTGGTCGAACCGTCCGTGGTCGAACCTCCTGGGGTCGAAACGTCCTGGGGACGAAACGTCCTGTGGTCGATTTGGCAAGGTTGACCATTCCGGGGTCGAAGTGTCCATAATTCTTTCTATTTCTATATATTTTTTTAGAGATTTAATGGTGTTATTTGCCTGCATAAAGTTCACTGATTTATCAAAAAATCATACCAGCTTGCAATATAATTTTTCCGATAATATTTTACAATAAAGAAAACAATTATGAGACGTAAAATCAAACAAATATGAGTGGTTTAAGAAGAATACTGGTTGTCATGTTAGAGGCGCAACATTAGCAGACATAGAAATAACCAAATCACACACACATACCACATAGCCCCCCCCCCAAACACACACAAACTTGCACCAATAGAAAACTCTACAGTTTTAACCAAAGTACGTACCATAATATTGCATTATTCTAGCAATAAGTCTTTTTTAAAATAAGCTTTTTCATTCATCCACCAAATAATCCACAACATCCATTCCTTTACTGTCTATACATGACCTTTATTTAGGACAATTAGATTTATTTTGATCGAGCTGTTTAATACTTATGTGATTGGGATGCGTAGGGTTCTGGAGGCTTTTGAATATTGTCTATTTGTTTTTAAAAAAACACTTGAATTGCAAGGTTTAGGTTAAAATTTTACACTGCTGGTATTATTAATCTTTGCAAAAAGGATATTATCAGTGGCGCAGAAATAGTGCCACTCAGGGCTCGGCAATATTATAAACTCATGACCCAAGAAATGAAAAGCATCCTTCAAATAGTTCACAAAGTTGACCTCTTTATAAAAATTACATTTCCGCTATTTAACCCCACTCTTACAACAGTGTATTAACGCTTATATTATTTAAAATCCCTGAGCGTTTACTTTCAAAATTTTTTTTATTAATGTCAGTTTATAATGAAATCGATCCAAAACACTTACTTGTATTAAGTAAGCACCTAAGAGAAATACATCTTCCTCCTAATAAATATTTGCAATTGTTTTTATGATAAATCACTTGATAAATGCTTCAAAAGTGGTTCCGAGTTAAGTTTTCTATTAAGAAATTTCATTTTTTGTAATTTTAACTTGTTATAAGCCCGTATAAAAGTTGCCTCCATCCGATTATATACATAGATGTATAAAAGCTTATATTAAAATGTAAAATTGATATTTCGTCTGCAATTAAATAATTTCTTCACATTTATTTCTATAGTTATTTAACAGTGACTAAGAGAAATTAGTTTCGACCCGTGTGATTTTATTATTATAAGATACAATTTAAAATTTTAGAAAGGTTCCATTTTCTTTAAAAATAAATATGGGCCTATTAGCCTCAATCTTACCCAATTACATATTATAACTATAAATAATGCAATTTAAATAGCGACTATACATTCTTTTCATTGTTTATTTTCCATTTGGGCTATTCATGCGAGTAATCGTCCAATTAATGCTCAAGGGCTCATTTCTTCTAAAATGAAACATAAAGTAAAATCATGATTGGAGATTGATCTTCTCATTAACTGTTTTTAAGTAACATTCCATGACTTGCCGTTATCTTTTATTCAAGCACCAAGGAAGAACGAATCGGCAGAAACTTGTGTTCATAAAATTAACGGATGTTTTTTATAATCCAGTGCATAATTTTAACTATACATAAACCATTACCTGGTAACGTCTTTTCAATATTTAATTTTACTTTTAGCAATCTATGAAATAAATCTTTATTTCACAACTAATACAAACACACAGTGACACGCACACACAGACGCACACACACACATATGAAAACACTCGCACACATGCTTATTCACACACTCGGATCATCAACATAAAAAGTAACATCAAATAAATTAATATAATAAAAGCTTCATGACGCCACTTCATTTTTTTTTTTACGGCGCGCAAAACCACACGCTTTGTTAATCTCAAAACCAAAATCATTATGATTTTACCTCTTTATTTTCAATTTTAAAAAAGTAATCTAGAGTTGCGGGGCATAAGGGCTTCACACTGACGGACGCGCTTAGGCGCATTATATAATAGATATCATAGGAGAAAGAGTAGTAAAATGCTAAATGCAAGAAAGATATTTTTAAAATGAAGCATTACACTTGCTTTTAGAAAGGGAAAAAAAGAAACATTAAGGTCATGGCAATGTATAATAATTGGTTTATAGTAATATTAAGTAAATGTCTTATAATTAATTATATGTAACTTACATACTAACCTGTACATATTTTAATAGTTGATTGGTTTACACAGGCCAAAAGGTTAATGATGGAGGTAGATAAGAAATATCTTGCTTGAAGTTCTTAAAAATAACTACATTCTTAGTGTTCTGTAGGGACACTTTTTTTAAGATATGATTTGAAATTGTAGGCAGTGCACATGACCATAGCCTATACTTATTAGTTAATTAATTATTTCAAACTAATATGTTTCTACAATTACAATCCCCCCCCCCCCCTCAAGATGGCAAACTTGGACTATGTCAGATCAACTCTATTAGGGCAACCAACATCAAGAGGTAACATTACAATTTGTGATTAGTTTCTTTGTATGATAAATGAACTTAATTATGTAGCTGGTCATAGAACATTATCTAATTTATATTCAATAGTGTTCATGATAATTTATTTGTTTATTTTATTTAAACTGCATTTTTAATGTGTAACAATTTAAAAAAATTAAATATATTTTGTATCATCTCAGCTGTTGTTGGTCTCGCCAATCATCTGCTCTCTGAGTTCAGTATCCCAACCATAATAGAAGATGTCTCAGATATAAGTGCTGCTCTTTTTGTTGTTCTATATGAGAGTCTATTTAGTGATCGACTGCCAGGTATTAGTTGATTTTTTTTTTTAATTTTGAAAAAAAAATTAGTTGTGTTTAAAAAATGTAATCTATTTTTTATTTATATAAAGTAATGAAAAGTTAGAAATTTATTATATTAAGGATTATTTGAAATTTTGTTGTTGTTACCAGGTATCATTCGACAGCCTGTTACAAAAGAAGATGAAATTCACAATTGCCAAGTTGTTATTGATGTCCTTGCAACTGATGTTGTGCGTGATAACTTAAATCATATTAGGGGAGCTGATATTGTTGCTGGCAACATAACCTCAATTTCGAACCTTTTGGATATCTTCCAGTGCCTCTTGGAATATGTTGTCAATAAAATAGAAAGTGATATAGAGCGGGATGGTGAGATGTCTAGAAGTCCTTGTCATGTAAAATGTGTTAGATGCTATAACTGTATTTACTATTATCATTTTCAGGTTTTCTTCCAGTAATTGGGAAATATTTATTTAACTTTTAAAGTCCCATAAGGTTTCTGTAAACTTAGGCTTATATCCTGTAAGGATTTCACATTTATTGCAAACAATTGCAGAAAATGTATTTACTGTCATACTGACTTCATCTTTTGTAATGGTTAATATACGAATCCAAAAGACCATCTGGAGTTTATTACTATTTTTACCTGTAGTCTAGTACTATTTTTTTTACCGAAAAGTATAGGAAAATCACATCTTCAAGGATAAAAATGGTAAAAACTACCACAAAACTTTGCAAAACAAGCAAAAACACTAGCGAAAGCAAACACAGACATTTCCAGGAGTCGAGTAAAGTTGCTTTCACTAAATGAAGAGTATCTGCATTTTAAGATTTCATTACTAAACAGAGCCCTATTGAGGCACGCTTTGAGATTAGAGGCAAGGCGCGCATTAGCGCTTTCAGACTTTAAAAGTTCTAGAATAGATAAAGGAACAGCCTCTTAAAAATTATAACCTGATTATATGTATCAAAAGAAATGAAATTTAAAAACTGTTCTTAGCCAGCTTACTAATATAGAGGAAATAAATACTGTATCGTGAAACTCCTGTTAATATTAAGTCTTTGTTTTATTCAAATAATTTGCTTTTGTTTTTAAGCAGCCTTTTTTAAAATTAATTTTTTTTAATTAAAGAAGTAATAATATTTTAATGCTTAGTCACTAAATAAAATGTTTTTAAATGTATCTGCTTTTGACTATACTTAGACACAAGGTCAATCAGTACAGTTGATTCTGAATCATTCAAGCCTGCAAGTAAAAGACCACCTCAGAAAAAAGGACAGATTCCAAAGAAAAAAAGTCACAATACTTCGAAAACTCTTAAAAACAATGTGACATTAACTAACAGGTTTGTGTCTACAGAAAAATTGTTGTGTAATACTTTACTTGGATCAATGTTTGTTCAAATTTGATTGAAAAAGAGATTGTTGTTTGCAGTGGCGTAGCTGGGGGGGGGGGGGGGGCGGTGGGGGCGCCCGCCCTGGGCAGCACTCATCTTAAGGGCGGCATTTGTGGGGATTTATTTGAAAAATAGAGCCATTTCCGACAATGCCCTTTATCTTTTGAAGGGGGAAGCCAAGTTGAAACAAAAATACTCTTAATTTCGAATCTTAATTAACTGATTCACGCAACATCTGTTTAATTACATAGTGGTTGTAATAACTATCGCAAACCCGCTCAAAAATTTTAAATCGCTCAAAAAATGAATAGATTTGTTTGGAAAATTAAGCGGCATGCGTCACTAATGGGGCTATTATAAGAAAACTGTACAAGAAACAACACATAACCACTGGGTCTAATAATATGTGCTATTAATATCACCACGACAGTTTTTTCATGGAATTTCGACATGGGCAGAATGATGCGCTAACAAGTACCTACATGACATGGTGCTTCAAATATTGTGTTTAACCGCAAGTAGTAATTTATATTACTGTTTCAGTTTTAGACAATTATTTTAAGGTAACTTACTAAAAATTAAATTTTTTTGTTTTTATCGCATTAAAGTAGCACACATAATTTGTGTTTTTCATTAAATATTGTTATTCATTGAAAATGCTACGTCTATCCAATTAAAGCAATGCGTAAATAATTAGAATTTTTCTATTTTATGGAGAATTATTAAGATTTAGCGCAAGAAGATAAAAATATTCAAATTTATCCCGTAATAAACATGGCTATAAGATAAATAATTTCGAAACGACATATTTAAAAATTTCAAACGTTTTGGAAAAAATCGACATATGAAACAGTAACTAGTAAAACGAGATCAGATGCTGGAACTTTATTCAGTTAATTGCAATATTTTTCTTTTCTATAGTATCTCAATTTATGGGAACCCGTTTTCTTTAAAATAAATAATGCCAACCCATTTCATGGAAAAATGTTATGCGGTAATACAGAGCGCTGTTACAGATTCTAGAATGTTGGGGATATCAACTGAACGCCGTGCTGGAAGCAGAATAAATATGAGTGGAGAAAATTCAGGAGACGGGGTTCTATCTTTAGAGGAAGTCGTACAACGAGAAATTTTTTTTTTATCCATAGATGTAATTATAAAAGAAAGTAATAGAACCCGCTGATGAGTTGCATGTCCTTGCAGGAAAATATTAGTGTATAATACCATGTAACGTACTAATTTAAAAATTTTTACTATCAAATAAATTTCTTTATTACCAATGACAAAGAACAGTCCAATTGAACGAAAAAGGTTCCAGGTTTTTATGGCTGTACACTGGGACAGTCTTTGCAATTGGGGCGCCTTATGCAGTTTAGTATGCGAAAATGGAGACTCGGGGCCCAGTTTTGGTAGGGATAAGGTATTAATAAGGGTAATAAGTGAAAATTAAGATAGGTGGGGCATATGAAATCATGAACCCACTGCGGCCATAGTGGCTTAAGACCAGCACTGGCTGTACTTACACCACAAGAAGAGGATTATGTTAGAAAAACGTAAGGGGGGGGGGATGACCCCTTGATCTAAATATATTAAATAGTATAAATTGGAAAATTCTTTACCCAACAATATTATTTTGCTAAGAATGTTTTCAACAATTGCTATCAGTGTATCTAGTTGTATCTCCAAACTGAAGTTGATAAAAAAAATTATCTTCGTTCCACAATGAGTGATTTAAGACTACAAAATCTTGCAATATTGTCTAAAGATAGAACAAAATATTACAAATAATTTAAATTTTGATAACACAATACACGATTTCTCTATTATGAAAGTTAGGTTAGTAAATGTATAAATATGTTTACACTAATGAATACAATTTCTTTGTTTATAAAAGAAATAATATATTTTTAAATAAAAATAAAAGCATATTAATTGTTCATAATTTTGGGTGTGAATTTGGAATATGTTTTTGTCTCATTTGGGGGATGGGGGTGCCTGCGACCTTAATAACTTTCTTGTGGCCTTTAACAAAAGCATATTGTATTTTTTAAAATGTGTACTTATAGGTATATTATCTTAATCGGCCTCTTTTATTAAATGCTTACATAAATATGGCATGGAATGGTTAACATGTTCAACACCTTTTACTTTTACAGTGTACTTCTTTTCAATTACAATTAATTATTAATGTTTATTAATTTATAAAAACCATCATACGATTGACTTAATTGGCCGTCCTCAAATGACGTCCTGCGATTTTGGCTGATAATTCACCCCCTGCCCATCTGGTCACACGTCTTCACAAAAACTTAGACCCCTTCTTCAATGTGACATCACAAAGCTGCCCCCCCCCCATAAAAGCCGTATTTTCCATTTGAAAATGAGCATATTTCCAAACATTTTTTTTGTCATGTAAATATTTTGTTAGTGTAAGGCTGCACTCTAATATTGTTACACGTGTGAAACCATATAATCATACATTTAAGTGTAACTTTTATTTAAATTTGCGCGTTTTGATGTGACTTCTAATGTGTGTCACCCTCTCCCCTCCCCCACACGTGTGACATCATTTATGGACCCTCCTAAAAGGGCGGCAAATTGGAGACCGCCCCGGGCGGCATAAGGTCTAGCTACGCCACTGGTTGTTTGATTACTTTAAATTTGTATTTCTAAGTGCTTAAAAATATGTCAGTTATCAATTAACTATTGCAACTTCTCAGGACAAATAACAATGGGAAAAAAATGCCTTTGAAAGCAGCTAAATCAGACAACCCTAGACCCGCTAGTCTAAACAAAAATGGTAAGTCGACCCAATTAATCATTTTTATTTGAAACAAATCAATCAAATAATCCTTTACATGTTTCTGTTTTCTTTTTACTTTCAAAAACTATTTGCTATTTTTGTGTAAAGGGTAAACATCATTTGTATTTTAAATTAAAAATCACCAGAGAACAGGAAAGCGTTTGACGATCACACAATCATAAATCATGAAGATTATTTCACTATGACCACGAGGGCACTTCCTTCACAGAAACCCGGCTGCCCTCCTTCACCAATCAAAGCTGATCAATCACAATCTTTTCTTGGCCGTAAGTAAAATACAATACTGCAGTTTGATCAATTGTTTTAATGGTTATTTTGGTTTTACTATTTTAATTTTCTTTAGACTTTCAAAATTGACCCTGACCCAGTAAATTTATGTTTAGGGGAAGCCACTCTAACTAGATGTAAATAGAGACACATATTTATTTAACAGTTGAAACGAAAAATTTCATTATGAAATGTGGTTCAGAGGACACATGAAAAATGCAATGACATTAGTTAAGATTTCTCATTGTGAATAAATAATTTGTTCAATTTTAAAATTAAATTGCCCATAATAACAATATTGATTTTATTCCAGAGAAAACAATTGATTCTGAGTTTGATGCTGACTTAGATAAAGCTCAAAAACAAACATTCACTTCATGCCTTGGATACCCTAAAGTAGGTATTCCATACATTTGATGGACTTTAAAAGACTCCCTAGGTGCTATCTAAAATGCTAAATGTCTGACCTGGATGATCATTGTTGTTTTTTAAGAAACATTGAATTATCTTCCATCTCATAATGATTTATACTTGCCTTTGTTAGAAAGTCTTTTTTACTGTAAGCTTGCTAAATAAATTAATCTTACTTTTAATTTGCATATATTTCTTTTTTCCTAAAGAGGACTTGAACCATTTTTAATCCATGTTTGTAAACATAAACTTTGGTTTTTAATCACCCTAACTAGTGTGCCTGGGATGACAAACTTAAAGAACACAAAGAAGCAGACTTGGTAGCTACAGACAGTTTACCACTCAAAAAGCAAGAAACTACACCCATCAACGGAAGTGCTGATTATGTTACAAGTGCTCCAGTTGTTCATGCCACTGGTAGATTTCATTTTAACATTTATCATTTTTTAGGTTTCAATTTGGCTTACATACATTTATAGTTCAGTGATTGTGATTGTATTTTCGGGCAAGATTTATTTGTTGAATTCTGCTGACTTCCCTTGTAATGACAACAAAGCTTTTCCAGATACAGCTACGTCAAGGCTGCCCTCCAGCAGGTTGGAAGACATGGAACAGCCAGATCATTATGGTTCCACAGGGAGTCTCATAACATTTCATTCCCTGCCCACAGCAGACAAACCTGTTGCTGAAAAGTATGTTCAGGTTTTTTTTCTCCGAATTTCACTGTAAATATAAAATTGTTATACTTATTTGAATATTGAATATAACTTTTGTTACGACTATCTATTTATATAATTTGCCAGATATTAGGACTTGCTAAGGTTGACCAATCACAGTTTATGGTTGGCATGGGGAGGTGGCAAGTAGTTCAACCGCAGTGCATGTCTGAAGACCAGCAATGCATCACACCTCCCCCCGCTCGCATTGTTTTTAATTTCTTCATACTGCTGTTTGTGTCAGTTCTCCCCTCCCCTTCTTTGCACTATATATGAGCACGTCGCTAAGCCATGGGTTGTATTTAGTATGACTTATTTCTTAGCCCTAAAAATTTTTCTTTTGCAATATTCCTAACATTAAAATAATAAATTTTTTTTTTACCTAGTGTAGTTGTAATTAAATTATTTCCTTTTTAGTTTTGCAATTCTAAAAGTATTATTATGTTTATAGTATCAAAAATTAGTACCATCAGTAATTAAATACAATGGTTTTACCTCAATAATATGGCAGTAATTTTTTAATAAATATTGTGGGGAAAGGGTTGCCAATGATGGAATCTACATGATGGCCTTCATATCTGGTCACCGTAAGTTTGCTTGAAGCTTCCATTTTTGAAGTGATTCATATAAAGTACTGTTTTTAGTTGTGTTTTTGTGAAACCTTGCCACTTCATGCTTCAACTGCTATAGTTAATGATATTCTACTTAATTTTCATCAATGTTAGTTATTCATCTTCCAATTTCAGTTCATTATTTTTGTGTGTAGTTGCTTTGAAGCAAAAGTTTTGAAAAATGTTGTTATGTCTCGTTCTGTTCTGTTTGTCCCTTAACCTTTGGCTGGGTTGTTGGGGCACCATTTTGAGCTGCACACTATCTCATGCCATGTGTCACAGTCCTGAGCTGCCTTCTGGGAGTCGCTAAATGACAGGCCGGTCCACTCTTTGATATTGTCATCCCATCTCTTCCTTGGTCTGCCTCTTTTTCTTCTTCCCTGGACTGTACCTTGCAATATCGTCTTTGAGAGACCTCCAGATCTTGTCCCGTGTCCGTATCATCGTAATTTCCTCTTTCTAAATGAGGTGAGGAGGTCATGGTAAGGGCCAATGACAGCACTTATTTTTCTCGTTGGCCGTTTTGTTCGTGATGTGCGCTGTGTAGGAGATGTTTAGTACCTTTCGAAAACATCTCATCTCTAGCGCATTAATTCTTCTTTAGAGGTCTGCGGTGAGCGTCCAAGCCTCAACCATACAAGACCGACATCGCCAAAGAGCGCATTAGTCAAATCTTTGATCTCATGGAGAGTGCCTTGCTTTGCCAGATGTGTTTAAGTTTGCTCAATGCTGCAGTTGTTTGGGCCATTCTGGCAAGAATTTCTGGCTTTGAGCCTTCATCGGATTTTAGAGCCCCTAGATATTTAAAGGTAGGGACCTCCTCAAGTTTTTGCCCGTTTATCCGAATCTCACTTGTGAATTTACTATTTGCCATATCCTTGTTCTTCTCTGCATTGATTTTCATGCCATAGGCCTTTGATGTCTTCTCTAGCTTTGCAAGGAATTCTTTTAGTTCGTCCTCGCTGCCAGCTAGGCCGTCTATGTCATCGGCGAAGCGTAGGTTAGTTATAGTTCTCCCTCCGATGCTGGCCGTTCTGACATGGTTTTCTAGCACATCTGTCATAATTCTTTCAAGGAAGAGGTTGAAGAGGATGGGGGAGAGTAAACACCCTTGTCTGACACCAACAGAGGTCTTGAACATGTCTCCTTACTTGATCTTTAATTGGAAATCTGAAGATATTAAGTAGCAGTAAAACATTAGTTCGTAATCAGTTTAACAGCTGCAAAATTTCTTGTTTCAAGATCATGGCTTGGATTTTTTTTTATCCATGTTCTATGTTTTTCAATATTGTCCTATAACTATATGAAGAGCACAAGGGATGAAACGGCTATGTCACATTTTTGTAGTTTTGCGAGATTTAAGTTTTAAAGTTCAAAATTATACAGATTTCTTATAAATTAGCTAAAAAGAGGATCAGATACATAATGTTTTCATAAAACCTCATTCAGAACATAGTATTTTTGATCCACTATCAGGGGATAACTAAAAAATTTCAAAAATGTCACGTAACCGTTTCTTCCCTTGAGGTCTTCATATATATATTTATACATTTATTAATGTAACAATTAAGGGCATGTATAATAAATCAATTTGATTCTTTGCTGTAATTTTCAGAACAACAGAAATAAAAGGTCTTTCCAGTTCATACAGTGACCTCCGCCAATTGGTGGAAAAAACTGCTGCTCTGACAAGGGTTGCCCTGGCCACAAGCCCAATTAGGCATAAAGATGTGGATTATCTAGATATCACAGATGTGATGTTAGTCAAATAACACTTATGCAATGAAATGATGATGCTTTGGTATTTGTATAGTATATAATTAGTAGATCATCTATTTATATGGGTACCATTGTTAAATTCCACTTATTCTTATACACAAACTATTCAAATTTATTTATTAAGTACATTTTAAAATTTATTTATTATCACATCCTCTGTCAGGAGTAAACTTCTTTATAAAAGAATTTATATCTAGCAAGTAATAATATCTTGTTTTTATAAATAATGTAATTGACATGGCAAAACTACCTCATAGAGAATATTTTACTGAATACCACTTAACATAATAGGGAGCTTAGAAATTGTTATAAACTCTTTGGAGTAATTCAAGCACCGTGGCAATTTTATCCTAATCAAAATGAACTAATGAAACATTTAAAATTATTCTTTCAAAATGCACACATGAAAATGTTAAATTTGGACTGATTCTGCCCAAAAAAAATGGTAAACTAATTTGTCATAAACTAATTGGTTTCTTATATATTTCAAAGTGGATAAAGAACTATATGAAATAGCTTGGTATTTGATAAATGTATATGTTTGTAAACATTTTATTTCATTATAATTTCATCACTGTCTTTTTCTAAAGTCGAGACAGACCAAAGTCCAAAGTTGTGAGATTACCCAACACCGAGGATACAGACATTCAAGCAAATCCAAATAAAGAAGATGTAGGTTAAATTTCACAACTTGAAAAACAAAATCATTTTTTTTGGTTTTTATTGATTTTTGTTTTTTGACTAATCAACAGTGGATTTTTTTTTAATTGTGCTAGTGATTTTTATGTTATTACTTAGTTTTTTAAGTGATTTATGTTATTTGTTAGCCTGAATCCATTGTTGTATTTGAAATGACTCATTGTTTGATCTTTGTTTCATAAGGTCCCAAACAAGGCAACAAAGCGGGTTGTGTTTGCTTCACAATCAGATGTTGGCATACAAGACAGGTGGATCACTGGATTAAATGAGTGGATTAAATAGATAGCATGTACTGCAGGTTTTTAAATGCACTAAATGAGATTTTAGAATTTTATCTCTCCTTTTTTTCCCCTAAAAAAAAGTCGCTAAAATCATGCATTCATATTGTTTAAATTCAGATTAAATGAGAGGAATTATCTCCACCCGTCTAAGAGTGCACACAGAGATAATGGTTATTACAGCAGCACAGAGATGTACACAACTTCTGGTTATCACAGACACAACGGGCGTGGCTCTGAACACAGGGATTTGTATAGAGATGGGAGGTAAAATATAAACCTAAAGCTCATAGATTTTTAACCCTTTTTAGATTGCAGAACCGATCTTATCTTATCTTATCTTATATGTTACAGACGCTCCTTCTGTACAGAAGATTATTGCGTCCTACTTATTTCTATGGTTTGTGTTTAGTCCTGTATTCTTACTAGAGTTTTAAAAGATGATAAAGTGGAGGCTTTCCTGGTTTCTTCAGGCAACCCATTCCACGCCCGAATACCGGACGGAAAGAAAGAAAACTTGTATGTGTTTGTTCTTGCATATGGAATAAGGAAGGTGTTTTTAACTTGATGCCTATTTGAGGGTTGTATTAGGTTATCTTTGTGTTGTATTTCTAAATTAGAATTAATTGCCTTATGTATAATTACTAATTTACTCTTGGTTCTTCTATCCTCTAGTGTTTCAAGGTTTAATGATTTAACTAGCGGTGTTACTCTTGTCAGTTTTGAATATTCTCCAGTAATGAATCTGGCAGCTCTTTTTTGGATTTGTTCTAACTTATCAATATTTTCTTTGGTGGATGGGTCCCATACAGAAGATGCATATTCTAGTATAGGTCTCACCAGGGTGAGGTAGCATTTTAGTTTTATATCTTTGTTACATTTGTAAAAGTTTCTTTTTATAAAGCCTAAGGTTTTGTTTGATTTTTTAATAACTTCATTGACATGGGGATTCCAAGATAGTTTCTCATTTATTATGACTCCTAAGTATTTCACATCTTTAGTTTGGGTTAGTTCTTTTCCATGAATGAAATATTTTCAATTTATTTGTTTCTTTTTCTTTGTTACTCTTAGCAGTTGACATTTTTCTGGGTGGAAGGACATACTCCAGTTAGCTTCCCATTTTATTAATTCATCTAAGTCTTTTTGTAAAATTTTGCTATCTTGTTCTGACTTGATTGTTCTATAGATTATACAATCATCAGCAAATAACCTAACTTTAGTTCCTGTTGAGATATTGTTGGGTAAGTCATTTATATAAATTAAAAATAGTAAGGGACCTAGGACAGTTCCTTGTGGAACTCCTGAGTTAACCTTTATTGGTGTAGATTTAGAACCATTAATTATTACAGTTTGCTCCCTACCCAATAGGAAATCTTGGATCCAGTGATGTAAGGGACCTGAGATTCCAAAGTATTTAAGTTTTTTGAGTAAACTAAGGTGGTGAACTTTGTCGAATGCTTTTGAGAAGTCTAGTAATATTGTATCTATTTGATCATTATTATCTAAGCCTTTTGATAGATCATCTATTAGGCCTATCAATTGTGTTTCACATGATCTGTTCTTTCTAAAGCCATGTTGGTGTGGGCATAGGGCATTATATTTGTCAAGGTGGTTAACTATTCTGCTATATATTATGTGTTCCAGTAATTTACATGTGATACTAGTAAGTGATACAGGTCTGTAATTACCAGGGTC
>MUZC01002686.1:511955-526635 GCA_002072015.1 Radix auricularia
CAGTGCCAAGATGTATATTTATTTCTTAGACCCATTGATATGTACTTGGGTGTATTAACATGCAGGCAAACTGTGTGGTACCATTCATTGCAGGTGTCACACTGAATTGCTCCTTGTTTACTTGTGCATGTTTTTGTACAAAGTTGGCATTTAAATGATACTGGGCCTGGGTTACATTCTATATCGCCGGAGAGAAGCAATATTAAAATTAGGTGCTCTTGCCTATGTCTACATATTTTTACGTTTCCATTGTTTTAGTGTAATTTCTTTTATTGTACTTAAGATAGAGGTGTAGTCAGGTACTGAGTCTGTGTGCTTAGTGTTGTGGTGGTTTATAACTATAGATATGCTACTATGATTTTTAGGCTGTGTTTTGGTTGAAGTTAATGCCCTTAAAAGTATTGTGGTTATTACTAAGATTAAGATTCTCATTTTCAGTAAGGCTAGTTTACTAGTTTAAGTTTAAGGATTAGGACAAGTAGTCTCAACTAGACTTAGTCT
The DNA here is from genome assembly GCA_002072015.1 of Radix auricularia. Classification (NCBI taxonomy): domain Eukaryota; kingdom Metazoa; phylum Mollusca; class Gastropoda; family Lymnaeidae; genus Radix; species Radix auricularia. Next base: position 512,457 of record MUZC01002686.1, read on the forward strand.
TAGATTTAGACTTAAGATATTTCTATTATTGTTATACTATAACTATAAGTTCTTAGTCTTAGATTTAGAGTTAAGATACTTCTATTATTGTTATACTATAAGTTTAAGTATAATTTGTTTAAAGTGTGTTTATTTTTTTATTAAGTTCAATTAAATTTAGCTTTGGATGTATAATTTATGTAATTCAAGTTATTTGGGAGGTTTATTTGTGCTTTTATTGTATGTGAACAGTTACGGTTAGTTCAAAACAATAATAATAAAAATGGCTGCCTTAACAGGTCTTAGTAAGTTTAGTGCAAAATATCGTAAAATACACAATATAATATTATTAAACAGCAAATATTGTTATTATTTAAATAAATAAAGATTAGATTAGTGTTTTTAGAAAGGATTAAGTATAATTAAATTTGAGAAATAAATGAAAATAATATGAAACTTAGCTCCAGTAAGATACATCAACTGTCCAAAACCGGAAATACGTCAATTCCGATCAATAAAATAAAATATAAAATACGATCAATCGGCTCTGAGACCAAAACGAATAACTAATCACTCCAATGATATAAGCCTCAGTATTAGCCACCTGGTCTGTGTACCAGCTAATCAGATTGCTTCTTGCATTCCATTTATAGTTGACAGCGTTTTCTCATTCTATTGAATATTTCTTTAATTTAAAAATGTCCGTTTCTGAAATATCTCAAAAGCCTTATGCACACCAGTAAAATATTGTAAGCAGCTTCTATAGATTTAATAAAATGGTAAAGACTTATTTAGACTTCAACACAAATCTGCTGGTAAGACATTTATTCAAAGTTTAAGAGTAACAAAATTTGCCTGTATAAATTATGCTAATTGGGATATCTCATGAGCTTAAATGTTGATTTCAGTTCAATACTTTAAGATCTCATTAGATCATTCCAAGAATAAATAATTTTATGGAAGTTTAGTAATGACAGGATTTGTTACAATATTTTCTCTTCCCAAGCGTGTGAGGGCTTTGTAAAAAGGTCTCTGCTTTTTGTGTACACAGTGTCCAGAAAAGCTTTAATTATGCTATAATAATAAAATCAAAACAATTCACATCACTAATACATGCATAAACGATTTCAGTTACCCCCCAGCTGACGCCAGTCCAACTAATAAGCTTGTGACACAGAAAAAGCCAGCCACAACTAGAGCAAAGAAACAAACATTAGCCAAGCATCTAGCAGCCAACAGACAGCCAGAGCTTGGAGCAGCTCTAATGACTCTAACACATGAGGATAAGGCGTTGAGGCAAAAGCAGCAGGTAGGATTTGTTTTATAGTTTTTTCTTAGACCTGACCTTTCATTAACTTTAAATATAAATATTACTGCTCTCTTTAAAATATTGTCTCCTTTTTTTCACTTTGCTAAAAATTAACCATAGAAAAGACATGAATTTTTTTTAGACAAAATATGATTTTTTTAATGTTTTATTTTTTAAGTGTAATATATTTTTTCCAACTCATCATTAGCTTTGTAAAGGACTTTTATATGTTCAATAACACTGAACCAAATTCATTTGATTTTATATTTAATGTGTCATGTGTATGACAAAGCAAAGATGTACTTAAATTAAAAATTAGAAATTATTAGCTTTAATATTAAAAAATAAAATAATTATAATTGTAACTTGCTCAAATTGATTTCTCTTCTCTCCAATCCATTTGCATTGTATGTGCAAGTAAATTTCCACTATTCAGATCCTATTGGCATTAATTATTAATGGCATAAACAATCTAAGAAAAAAATCCAATTAAAATATTAAAAGTAAAAAAGCTTTGTTCGATACATCGGTTTGCAATAGTCTACATGTCTTAAATACATCAATAATGAATTAGTAAGATATATCAAATAAAATTGTTTTTGAACAATACACATCTCTAGAAATGCATCCATATTGAATTACCTAGATATCTTTTATAAACCTTAAAATTTTCAATTATCTAGATCTATCAAATACTGGTGGGACTCAATTATCTATTACTCTTGATATATCTCTATTCAAACGTCTAGATATCCTTAAAGCTTCACTTTTTTTAAAAATCTAGATAATTTAAATACAACAGTATTCAATTATTGGGTATAAAAATTTTTTATAACTTATATCATCGTTTGATTCCATTTCAAATCCCATTTAGTGTTCGCCAAGGAGATGCCCTGAGAAAAGTTAATTTTGACTCAAAATTTCCTGTTCCTGAAATGTGAACCAGAAGGACCACATATAGCTTTAAGCCTTTGATGCACTAAGCCTTTGACTTAATCTCAGAGAAGCACATGATTTTTTAAAAATAAATTGATTTTTCAGATTTTGCGTCAGTTTTATGAAAAAGACCATGAGGATTTTACAGAGGATGTGGATTACATGATAGGAAGGGATGTGCAGAGGGCAGATGAAGTGGTGATACTCTTAGTTACATTTTTATTCTACATTAGCTTCAGGAGATTTACTTAAAATAATTAATAAATATTTATTTTGTTTGCATTAGATTATTTAAAAATCTTTTGAATTCTTATATGAAATTAAGTTATTGTTATAAATCATTGGAAATTTTTATTAATATTGTTTAAATTTTTTTAATATAACATTTTATATGATTTATTTTAACTAATACTAGTAGGAAACCATTTTTGTCTTCATTTATACAAATTATAATTATAAGGTGGATTACTGGCATTAAAAACTCAATAAGGGAACAATTTCAAATTTTTGTGTATTTTAGGAGGAAGAATTTACCAAAAAATGTGCAGAAGGAAAGCTGAAAAAGAAAAAATCAAAAGGTTGGCTTTATGTTTTTTTTTTATTTCTTGTAATGCTTAACCTTTAAACTATTGGATTAGAGACATAACATTCATTTTTAATTTGGTGATCAATTTGAGAGTTAAAAAGTAAATTTATTACCCTAACATATAACTCACGATAACTATTTTTATAGGGAAAATATCTTCCTTCAAGAAAGGAAAAGTTGGCAGCAAAATTTATCAAAAAAGTGCTGGCACTAAAAGATTTGTTGGCTCTACACCCACTTGTAAGTAGATTTTTATCATGTTTCAACCCACTATTTTGTTAAGTGCAAAGAAATTAAATGAGGCATGGAAAACTATCGTTTGGTTATTTCTTAAATCTTAACCTCCTATTGTAAAAGCCAATCTTATAATACCTTTCAGTGACTATAGATAATGAAGAAGATCTTTTACCGACAATGTTAGAGGAGTTCCCTCATCTCCATCTTAGTGGTCATACGTGGCATGAACTTTGGAGAAAAAGCCTGCACCAAATTGAGGCACTGACGAGAACTTACCTGGCAAGTCAGCGTAAGAAATCAAATGCCCAGAGCCAGGTGAATCATCTTAATGTATTCCAAATGTATATATTTGTGACCTTAAAGCAGTATCAGACATTTGAATTTATCTGAATTGTCTTGAGAGGTAAAGGTAAAAACATTAATTATATTTGTTAAAATCCACGACCAATCTACAGTTGGAAGAAGCTGGAGGTAAACATCAACTGCTGTCAGATTTGATGAAGGACCAATTGGAGCACCACAGAAGATTGGTAATATCTAAAAATGCACTATGGTTATATCTAAACATTACACTATGGTAATATCTAAACATTACACTATGGTAATATCTAAACATTACACTATGGTAATATCTAAACATTACACTATGGTAATATCTAAACATTACACTATTGTTATCATCATACTAATATCAACATAATTATTTGTAATAAAGAGTTCAAAAGAAATCAAATATATATTTCTAAACAATAATACTTATGGGCTTCACATTGATAAGTAAATGGAAAAGACGTAAACAGAGTAAGGGTTAGCCTGACAGGACAAAACAGTTTTATGCTACGTCCTGTCAGGCTAACCCTTACCCTGTTAACATCTTTTCCATTTACTTTTATAAGCTTGATTGCAGTCTCACCCCTTATTTTGTTCACATTGATAAGTAGCTTTAATACATTCATGTAGTTTTCGGGGTGGGGGTGGGTTGTAAAAAAAAAAAGGTTTTCATCTGTTGATAAATGTTCATTTATAATTTGTTTTGTTTTTTTTGTGTTTGTTTTGAAGCAAGAAATCAAACTTCAAAAACAGCAGCAGATACGTGTGAGAAATAAAGTCAATGAAAAACGCATCCAGTCAGCCAGAGCTCGATGTTACTACAATGAATACCAAGTGAGAGCAAGAGCAAAGCAGCTCAAGAGGAGGACAAAGGAAGAAATGGTTTGTTAATACCTCCTCCATGGTTTGTTAATACCTCCTTCATGGTTTGTTAACACCTCCTTCATGGTTTGTTAATATACCTCCATGGTTTGTTAACACCTCCTCCATGGTTTGTTAATACCTCCTTCATGGTTTGTTAATACCTCCTCCATGGTTTGTTAATACCTCCTCCATGGTTTGTTAATACCTCCTCCATCAGTTGGCAGCAATGTCATAGAATCAAACAATTGTATGGTCTTGTTAAAGTGATAAACTAGTAAAAGAGAGTGTTTGTAAAGTTTCTGGGGTTTTAGCGCAATTTCCCATGGGAAAAATTGCATTTATGTATTTTAAATGTCTGTTCGACCTTGCACAAGCAACTAATCCTGAACCATACCAGGTAGAAGGTTTGGGTCTTTTGAAAACATGGTAAAGAAGTCTCAAGGATATGCACGGGCCAAAAAAATTCATGAACTGGTTTACCGGGGAAAAAAAAGAAAAGTTATCAGTTTTTTTTCTTCAATTTCTTGCCAACCAGAACATCTATCTGGCCAAACGATAGCTAATAATATTTAAACACTAAGAACTTAGTTTTGATGTGCTATTGAAAGATTATTCAATGTTTTTGGTTTCAGTTTATGAACTTTTATAAACAATAGGAGATAGTTATCTTGTTAACTTTTATTATCTAATAAAAAAATTAGAATAGGTTCTAACTGCAAAAATGGTAGTTAGGGTAAAAATATATCATGCGAGTTTCATTTATATTATTAGGGTTTTAACAGTTTTTTTTAATCCATTGTATTTGAGAATAAAATTGAAACATCTTTTAATTGTCATGTTTTCATTTCCTCAGGTCTTTCGGGAACTGTTCAAAGATGCCTTGAATATACAAAAGGAGAGAATCCAGGATATTCGTCGCTATGCCAATGATCTTCGCAAGCGACAGGAAATGAGCAGACAAAATCAAATTGACTCTATAGAAAATTTGTATCTTTTGAAATGTTGCATTTTATAGAATTATTTTTGTCCTTTTTAAAATGGGGTATTGAATTTAAGCAATGGGTTATCTTATCTTATATATTACAGATGCTCCTTCTGTACAGAAGATTATTGTCACTATGAATTGTATTAACCAATAAGACTAAATAAGCTGAACTTCTGAGTCTATTTATTATCATATGCCTTTCAGTTTAGGTGATTGCTAGGAATAACGCTAGTTATCTCCTTAATATAGTCAGTTACAATGACCAGTTTGCTATGCTAGCCGAGAGGCTTGCCAAAGAACGCCTGGAGACAGGGCTCAGAGAGTCTGCCCAGCAGAAGGTAATTTTTAATATAATACCGTTAAAATTGTTAAGAATTTTTAATTTTAAAAATTAATATTATTTAATTTTATCGGGTTTAAATATATTTTTTCAATAGCTTTTGGAAAGAATGAAACGAGAACTTCGTAAAAAAATGGAGGAAGAAATAAAACAGTACCAGGAGCAAATATTTCATGACGATGATGATGTGCATTTCCGACAGCTGGATGCTGACAGACTACGGAAGCATTTACACCTTGCACGATATTCTTGTAAAATATAAATCTAGAAAGAATAAATCTGAGAGTAATAATTTCACCATTCCATTTTTTTTTAATAGCCAAAGCATTAAAAATTTCAATATATTTAGTGTACTGTAAATTAGAATCTTAAATTAGAAAATTTTGTAACAAATTTAATGAGAGAGGAATGAAGTTGTCTGATTATTTGTAATGTAGTAAGAAGATAAATTTGGTATGATGATGCATGGGTATTTTAGAAGCAAGTAAGATAATGCATTTAGTTTGCGATGTTTTAAAGATTAAATGGTGGAAATTTAGTGATTTTTTATGATAAGTTATGCAGGTAACGCCAATGCAGCTAGAACATAATGATGAATGAGTTTTTTTTCCCCATAGACATGTTAGTGCTTGACTTGTGAAGAATGAAGGTGAACCAGAGAGAAATGTATCTTTTATAGATAGAGCCTTTTATTTATTACCATTCTTTTAAGGCTGAAACATCACATGAAAAATTATCTCTATTTACTGTATTAAAAATAAAAAGTCATCCATGTTGTTTGGTTTAATTGCTTACATTTAAAGGTTATGTTCCTCACTAAAGTACTTGTGTCAACATAGGTGTCAAGAATTTGAGTGTTACAAAATGTGTCATATCATACAAAATTAAAGTTACATCCTTTTTAAGAAATATTTTTTTTAAATGGAAGACATTTTATTAACTGAAATCTTTGTTTTTCTGTAATCAATAATAAACAATTATGAGAAATATTGAACATAAAAAGGGATATAATAATAAAAATATTTTTTCAAACTTGCTCCCTATGAAACATTCTTAATTATTATTCAATTCTTAAAATCCCCATGAGCTGATTGATGCTCTATGTAAGTTGAAGGCAACAGGGTGCTTGTTTCTGGCTTGTATGAAACCTGTTAAAATATTAATTTAAATGTTAAATGGAAGTTCAACAGAAACAGGCATATCTCTATTGAAAAATAGACTTGAAATATTACAAATCCTTACAGATTGAAATAATAATGTATGTATTGAACTTTCTCTTTTTAAAATGTAATGCTACGCATTATTATATGATGTGACGTTGTCCATTTTAATAAAAATTAATGTTGTCGAAACCATCGTAACATTTCTCACTAAGCATTTTCTACATGATGTTTAAGATATAATTTACTAAAACTTATAGATTTTCAGACTATTCAATTTATAATTTGCAATTTTACTTTATACAAATTCTATATAATATACCATTCCATCCCTTTAAAATTCTATATAATTTTTTCACTGTAGGAAAATCAAATTGTTTTGCCTGTTTCTTCACCTATGTTTGACAATAATTTTTTTTCTGGATACAGAGCAATAAAAGAATTAAAGAAACATCTACATAAGTAGTCTATTTATGGTTGTGCCTTCAGTGTGGCTTTATTTAATTTTTGATCTGTTTTGCAAAAAATTATTTTTTGAAAGGCTTAAGATGTGACTAATGACTTAAGTGTGTGAAATCTTGCTACAACTGATGTTGAGTTAATCCTATTATCTAGACTTGGACTAGACCTTGAAGAAATTCATCAAAGCTGAATCAAGACAGCAGTATTAGTGTTAAATAAGACTCATTTTGATGCACATAAACATTGAGTGGAATGAAATAAATCTATCAATTTAATCTCCCATTAATTTCACCAATGCCTGGATTCTTTGGCTAATAAATTTGAATTAAACATCTTAACACCCTAATAATATTTCCATAAATCTTATAACTAAAGCCATGTTCATTTATTTATTTTTTGCCAATGAAAATGTCCTTAAGTCTGACCACTCAAAAAATGTCAATTAAAGAGTAGTCATATTTGATATTTTAAATCTTGGGAAAAAAAGTTTACTTCTTGTACATTGTAATTTTCAAATGTAAGCTGATTAACATTGAAGTGCTGCTAGTGGCAGCCTATAGCACTAATGCTAGGGTAGAGATATTTCAAGGTAATTAAGATTGTACTGGGTTTGACTAAGGTCTCAGACATTTGCTTCAATAAATCAGAAGCAAAAATGCAAAAACAATATTTTTATTCACAACAAAATGTGAGACAAATGAGTTAGGTTCTGAACTGATTTTATTACATTAAAATGTACATTAACATATAGTCCCTGTTACATTAGTTACAATGATGATGAAGGGAAAATCTGACTTATCAACAGGGTTGTCTATTTACATAAGCCAAGACTGCAAAACTCTTATTTTTTTGTTCTTTTTTTTTTATTGTATTGCTTTCTTCCCTTCTATGGTGACAACAGAGATCTGAATACAACAGCAGCCACAAAGTACAGGTCTAACTAATCATGATGTGCAAACAAAGTATTTTTCTATGTGAAACTCTATTGGCTTTCTAGGGTCTTTCTAGCAGCATATTATAAAAAAAATGCATAAATAATTCAATTTCAATTCATTAAGTTTTAAATCCGACTGACAATGTGATTCTTATATTGAATAGTTTAATAAAAAGAAGGAAAAAGCAAAACAGGAAGGTATCTTCCATTTGAATTTTTGTGTTTATGGTACTGGTTAGGATTGAGGTTAAGAGTATGAGAAATCAAGATTACCGCTTTATTTTATCAAGTGTTTTTAAGCAAATATATTTAATTTTAGCTTCATAAAAATATGGTTAATTTCACATAAATGTTAATTATTAAATAAATAATAATTTCCTTAATGTTGCCACACCAACACAAGTTCACGTCATTTTTGTTCCTAATCCAAATTTACACAACAAATTCAATGAGAAAATTGAGGAATGATTTCTAATATGTTCATAAAGTTATTGCACAAGTGAAGTGAGAAAATTGAACATATAATGCTATAAATACACTCAGTGAAGGTGTCATCTAACAGCGACTCCTATAATCTAAGCAGTCACATAGATATGACAGCAACATTAAGCATAATAATATTCTCAATGCAAGATGTACATTTTACAAGCAAAGCATTTTATATTTAAAAATTTGAAATTACCAACAAAACATTCACCTTGGGCCGTTAAAAAAAATAGTTTAGTGACATGCTATTAAATCACATTATGCAATTTAATGTATATTACTATTACTTCTGTTGCTTATCAAGAAAATGACAAAACACTAGGACTGAATTACTATAGCAGTATGCTGAAAAATATACCAACTGGATTAAATCAGCTTTATATGCTTTTGACAGTCTAACCAGTCATTTTGTTTTAAGATTCACTTTAAAAATTATGGGGTATGAATTTAAAGCTCGATTTCATGGGTTGTTGATTGATGTTTTTAAAGGAATTTTCACAAAATATTTGCCACCTGTTCATTTCATTAAGTAATTGGTGATAGTTGTTGAGTCTGTTCAGACGTTAACTTCTAATACTTCTATGGCCTTTTCACTCTAACAAACCTTGTTTATTTATCTTGAGATTTTAACTGAAAATCAATTTTTTAATTTAAGCAAACATTTGTAAAAAGATGAATATGCATTAATACACATACAAATATATTTTTTATGACAAGCCACACAGCCCTTCCTGTGAAAAAGAAATTCCTTCGAGTATTTAGCACATTTACTTACTTTTTGAAAAAAAAAATATGAGGAATAATGATTTTTTAATATGACTTGGAATGAAGTGCAAACTTATTTGCAAAATGGAATGATAAAAAAAAATTGCTCATCAAATTAAAATCTTAAAATAAAACAGAAGTACAACTTATGTTAGAAAATTCATGAGAATTCTGCGAAATTTTAGTTCCATTTTTAGTTTCATGAAGTGGTATCTAAAACAGATGACAAATTTGTTTATATCCTGGCATACAAACCTAAAATATTTAAAAGCTTTCCAAGAAAAGAGTTGAAGTCCTTTATATCCATGTAAAAGAAATGAAATAAAGAATTGTTTAAGTAAACCATGTTAATGATTTATGAAACATAGCAAAGGTCTCTTAACGTTAATTAATTTTAAATATCTCCATAAATATTAAATAGCGAAACAATATATTTTAGGCTAGAAACAAAGACAGAAAAATTCAAATGATGCTTCAGCCTAATGTCTTCCACAGCAGACAATACAAAACAAGAAATAATTTATTTGAAATAAAAAACATTAATTGTTTCACAATCACAATGAAGCTCTTGTTTCCCACCCTATAGAGTCTTCTTTTTCTATGAATTTAATGCCCACGATCAATATTCTGATCATTATGGCTCCTTCTTTATACCATTAGGTATTTTATTCTCTTCAGACCACTGATAATAAAAATGTCCAAGTAGTAAGGTGCGCATGATAAAGGTTTATCTGTCCAGTTTGGCTAAACCACAAATATAAGTGATTAGTCCTATAAACAATAATATCACAGATAAAGCAGATCTAATAGATCATTGACAAGAGCTAATATTATCAAAAATATATTAGCATTAATGCATACAACTTTTGTGCTCTTTAATTGTGAATATTCATGAATATTATTTCATTAGGCTAATTTTGTTCTACATCAAACAAGTTCTTTTTACTGTTAACATTTTGATTTTTTTGAGTTGGGAGAAATAGTTTAAGTATGATTTTGGGGATGACTTGGTCATGTATTTTGTTATGTGAAGTGAGCTCACCAAGAAACACAGCATCAAGATTGACAGTGAAGTAGACCCCATGAGAACTGACAAAGAACAGAATAAAAACGTGACCCTGATGGACAATCCCAAAGTAGCCGAGTTCCTTGCTCATACCATAGAATATTCAAACTGAATTTAGTTAAACCTAGCTATGCCAAGTAGTTGATCCCAAGCAAAACAACATGGACTGACCAAAAGTCAGTCTGCTGCTAGTCACGCTGGTTGACTTTAGGCAACTCCATACAAGATTATTTCTTGCTGGACCAAAACAGATCGTACATCTCCGAAAAATCCCCAAGCTTGCCGAGCATCTCCAAAAGGTCCACCAACAACCCAAACAAGTTCGAAAGGTCATCTATCACAAAAGTCATCTATGGAATCCTCCATCCCAATAGGTCACATAGGTGACCAACCTTATTCATCCATGGAATCCTCCATCCCAATAGGTCACATAGCTGGCAACCTTATCTATCTATGGAATCCTCCATCCCAATAGGTCACATAGCAGGCCAACCTTATTCATCCATGGAATCCTCCATCCCAATAGGTCACATAGCAGGCCAACCTTATCTGAAGGCTACTGTTTTCAACAACACTAATCTATTGACGCATTGCACAAGAACACAATTTAGAAACAAAAAGAAGTAAACTTTGACTTTTGATTGATGTAGTTAAGTTGCTCCAGGCATGATCTCATGTATAAATAAATATGTGCAAGTTTTGTTTTTTTTAATTTCAAAATATTCTTTACAGGTCATCACAATTTATTTCCTAGCAAATCAAGGTGTGAAAGTTATTGAACTATTTAACACTCAAAAAATGTATAAATAATTTTTGAAATGAATCAACAGGTTTTGTAAACATATATATTACAAGATGGTTACAGCTCTTTTCAATCTGATTTCTTACATTAAATAATGAACATAAGCTAAATATACTTATATTAGTTGTAATACTAACTTCTTGAATGAAATAATCCACAATTTGGCTCAACAGCACATGTCCAAATTGATTTAATTGATTATGGCCCCAAAAAGGTTTTGAGGTTTTCTGTCCAGAAGTTGTGATTTAAGATTAATTTTTAAATGATTGGTATTCAATGATGATGGGATTTTAAAAAATTTAACATTTATAGCACAATTGCAAAATTAATCAATTCTCAAAGAAATTCGGAGGAAGTAATTCAATTTCAAATGTGCTTAAACATTGAACCAACCAAAGAAGATATCCAAAGGTATAAAAAAAAAACATCAGTGCAAAACATTTAACATTTATGATACACATTGGTCCTAGCATCCTAGCAAAGTTATCAGAATGTTCCAAAGACATGTACAAATAGTAGGCATTAATGACCTAGATTAATTGAACATAAGGGGTTATGTTCTGAAATAATCAAATAGTTTGTGTAAAATGTGTCTTAAGTAAAAGTAGAAAAAAAATGTATTATCTTGTATGCTGGGACTGAGTTATTAGGGTATAAATTATGATGATATAAATATTAAGATAAGCAAATAGGAATCATTTCTTAAACATTTTTCAAAAGTATAAAAATGTTCAAAGAAAATTTGGTATCAGAAGCAATAGCAAGATATGTTATAATATAACAAATTGTACGTAATACTATGTTATTTAGATGAGGATTAAAAAATGTATCAGAAAATCTAATTTAAAATAATGCAAACACTTTGTGTCCGAATAACCGTACCAGACATGGACATTATCACTACTCATCATAACATTTCCTCTGCCCATTATAGAGCACCAGCATAAGTTTTTTTCAATAACCCTGATAAGAGTCTATAAGCACCTACTTGCTATCAATAACAGATTTAATTCATTAGCAAGATCTAATAATGACATCGAACATTCTGAAACGCATTAATTCATCAAGGGAACAGCAAATTCATAAAAAGAAGTTATTAACTATTGATAATAGCAACAGCGACAAAAACATTAATCACTTCTTGTATTATTTTTGTGCAGTTTCACTTTTAATAATAGAAACAAAAATTCAAACAGCCTTAAAAATAAATATTTCACAGCATTCAACATATGCCCAGATGGGGAATGACTTTAGCAACAAATGAATGAGCACATTAATATACAAGGGACATAATTCTTTTAAAAACTTTGACTTATTGCACAGCAACAAAACAACAACAAAAAAACTCTCACTTGAATATCCTGACCATTTTAACCTTCATTTCAATGATATATACCAAAAATATTGTTGGTAATTAATTAAGAAATTAAGCCATTACATTGTTTCTATTGAAATGTCAACTTTAGGAAATGAGTCATGACAGATAATCATTAATTATTAATTATGTATGTAAAAATGAATCATTTATAACATGTAAAATCGTATTTTGTTACCAGTAAAAGCAAAGTTATCTCTAGGGTTAAGGGCCATTATTAAATTACTTTTCACAATCGAAATATATTTGAATATTTATTTTCAGAGGTTTTGTCAAGCAAATGTTTTCAAAATGTTTGTTAATTTTATCCAAGACTTCAAAGTTTAAATTTTTTAAACTGAGTCTTGGTCAAAATACAGCTTGCACTGCGTGAAGTATTCTAAATGTTATACATATTCAGTTCCCTAAATTGTTAGGGAAAAAACATAAATAAACATCTCCCATAAATAATTTATTATTCAAATTAAAGGTGACTAGAGACAGGCAAGTGTTTCATCTTCATGTGCTCCTTATAAATAAGCTATACAAATTATTATGCCAATGTAATCATATTCCATGTGCAACAAATTTGAAATGAACTTTTTCTTTACTTAATGTAACCAAGATCGGCTTTCACCACTTTATAATCCCTTATAAAGTCTTATATTTGACAATAATTACAAAGCAAATTCACTTGGGAAAAGGAATAAGTCATAGCCAAAACATTACATATAAATATTCACAAAGCTATCTACAAAATAACTCGAGGTTGTTGTTTTTTTAAATTGAGGAACTTTGTTCTATATTGATTGTTTCAAAAATATTGTAAAAAAAACACAGAGAAGGCATGGTTCAAAAACTGGCCAAATTCTACACTTTAAAAAATTGTTTTTGTTGGCCATAAGCTTGATCTTGTTAATTCCAGCAAACCAGAAAGACTATGTAAGTGTCAGCATACATAATGACAGTGGCCAAACATTTCTACTTGGAGGAGAGGTTTTCAGATGCTTGTTGGGCTTTGACGATATTATAACAGGCTTGACATACCCTCACTGGTTTTACAATTCTCAGTCTCCTTATTTCTGTTTCGAAACAACTGCATCTAAAAAGTGGAAATCAACATTAGGACATTAAGCTTGAAAATAGAAACTTGAATATATTTTAATGTACTGAATTTCAGAGGCATGATTCAGTTCTAAAATATTACCTCAAATTTTGTGTACACAATTAATGCATTAGAAATTGAAGTGAAAACTAACTACCATCTATAAATTGAGCATTTAACGTTCAATGCCCCAGGTTTTTGGCAAACCTCCACCTCGATCCAGTAAGGATTTCCCATATTGCAATCAACTGGTTATGAAATTTTAAAAATTGCGTAAAATGTATTTATATTGTTATAGTCATACTAACTTCATTTAAAAAAATAAGAATGGTTATTTTACATAACCATAAGACCATCTTGAATTTAAAACTATTTTACCTGTAATTTAGAACTATTATTTTTACCACGTTTTTCTTAGTTTGCTTTCTTGTCTGTCTTTCCGGGTCAAAAATTGAATTCCTTTTTTGAACCACTTCTGA
>MUZC01002686.1:526865-545535 GCA_002072015.1 Radix auricularia
ACGTTTTTAGTTTATTTTCTTCTTTTTAGTTCACAAAACGTGGTATCTTTAAAACTTTTTTAAAAATATTTTTATTATAATAAAGTATAGCAAAATTGCATCTTCAAAAAAAAAAAGTAAAAATTACAAAAACCTTTGCGAATTGAGCGATAACACTAGCGAGGGAAACGGCGCCATTGCTGGAAGTCAAATACATCATCTTTCACACACTGAAGAGTTTTTACTTTCTATGATTTCGTTTTAAAAGAGAGTTCTATCAAGGCGCGCATTACAGCACTTTCGCATTACAGACGATGCGCACATAACAACACTTTGGAGCATTAAACGTTAAGTGTAAATTATTTGAATCAAGTCAATTACTGTCTTCTTTGCCATAAATATTGTAAATATTCATGCAACAATATAGGGACTAAATAAAAGCAGTTCTTACTTTGAGCAGAAAACATTCCCACAATTACGGCAGTGATGTCTTCTTTCTGAAAAAGAGAATCTGACCCCGCATGTAGGACAAGATTCAGCACCATCATCTTTGACCCAGTGGTCAGCAACAACACGTCCAGGCTGGCTGGTCACTGTCCAATTCCAGATTCTTCCTTTAACATCTCCAACATAAACTGTCTTATGATCCCTTGGAAAAAAAAGTTTTAGAAATGGAATTTTTGCCAAAATATAACTTTTTGTATTGTTACTGTATGTGGCTACACTGAAAAGGTATCTAGCCTTTCCTTGCACATGGATTTTTGACATGATGTGATGGTCAAAGGATTTCAGTTCATTTAGCCATCATGTACATGATCTTATATATGCTACAAGCAATTTAAAAATCATAAAGGGCTTGTGTTTGAATGTTTGTGCCAATTATGAATTTATTTGGTTTTGGAAATGTTACAGAAAGTAACAACAAAAGAAAAAGATTTTTTCCATGCAAATAAATTAAAATAGATCTACTAATCATTAGGTTTGATTGCAGTAAGACTTGTGGGATATAAGAGTAAAGACTGTCATTTTTTAAATAATGTTAAACATGTCCTATCAAATTAAATTAAGTAAATGGATTTTAAAGAATAGCAAAGAGTTATTTGAGCTTTCATGCAAACTTTGCAAAGTAACTAACATGTTGAGACTTGTACATACTTGGACAATGCTATAGCTGTGACGGCTGCAGGCTCCTTATTATCTTTACGTTCAAACGCTGTGTGCATGGTTAATTTACTGCGGAACACCAGCTGTCTCTGCCAGCAGAATCCTGATAAACAAGTTAACATTGTAAGATTTCTTAAGTTTACTCAGTTGATATTTTATGATAAGTTAGCCGGTGGTTCTTATCCAATAAAGCTACTCTTTAAAGTTAAGGGCTGACAGCCAAAGGGCTTGTTTTGTTCACCTTCTCTCAGTGTATTTTTTCCAATGGGCTTGTACTTCCTCAACAAATCCTCAGTGGTTGTGTTTGATCTTTTCTTTGATTCTGTTACATCTGCATCACTGATTATTTCAAAGGAGTCACTACGAGTGATGTCACTTTCACCTGCCTCAGTAGTGGACGAATGTCTTTGGCTTGGCACCTAGAGATTTTAAAAAAATTTTAAGAAGGGCTGCGAATGGCTGAAATTTATTTTTTGCAAAAGGATTTCGGTTCCATTAACCAATGAAATTTTTTTTAAAACTTTATTTATTTAGATGGTCGGGATTTTAATTTAGCATATTAGAGTGAAAAATAATTGAAATCAGACCTTAGTAAGCTAAGATTTCAATAATTTAAATAATTAAACATTTTTGAATAACTTATTAGGTATTTCTTACTTATAACTTACTTGTTTAAATGATTAAATTAAAATACTTACAATGCCTTCATTTTAAAAATAAAAAAATAAATATATCATTGTGTTTGGAAATGATTACACTTAGTAAAAATGTGATTTTCAAAACTTATGTTTTTTAGCTCAAAATTAAGATTTTAACTGCGCTTTAACTTATTTATAGATTTTATGTTCTCAACTTTTATGATTTTATTACTAGATTATTAAGAGATGATTTTTAAACAAATAAAAAGTGTATTTCCTCATTCTAATTTTAAATGAGTGCTATTGCTCCTTATTTGTTATACTGAAGTAATCGTATTAATCCATTAAATTGATACATGTTGATATTCACTTCGTACCTCCGATGTGAGGTTTCTGTCTCCAACACTTCTCCTTGTCTCCGTGCTGCTGCTATCATCACTGCAAGTATTTTCACAGCCAAGTTCAACCATGGCATCAGCTGCAGCATCAATACCTGATTTGATACTGTGTTTGTCTGCTTCAACACCTTCTTGGACACTGATTACATCTTCTGAGGCTTTGTACAAATCACTTGCGCTGCTTGTCGTGCTGAGGGTGGAACCGTAGGCACTCTTCCTCTTCTCCCAGGTGTCTTCATCTCTTAGCCTCTTGGCAAACGGACTGTCTTGTTCTTCAGATGACCCAAGCTCACACTCCATGGCTGCCAGGAAATCAGGGTCCTTGAAATCTTTGAGCATATCAACAGCAGGTTTGCCATCACTGTAGCTATCACAGGATTCATGGCGAGACAGTTTTCTTCTTCCTGTGTACCCCTCACTTGAGCTGTGGCGGGACATTTTGCCTACTGTGTTAATGGGTTGAGAACTTGTAGAATTTGGGGATGAACTTTCATCTTTGGCTGTGGCCTTTGTCACAGGACCAGTTCCCTTGGGGACTTGAACATATTCCACACTCCACATCTGTCAAGAAATTGGAATTATTTCAGAACATAATATATTTTATTACATCTTTAACTCTTAAAGTCGCAAAGCGTCGTAATGCGTCTCTCCCCGCTATCCGTAAAGCGTCGTAATGCGTCCCAAGATACCACTCTCGTTAGAAATGAGATCTCGGAAAGTAAAAACTCTCCAATGCTTGAAAAATGATGTATTCGACTTCCGGTAATGGCGGTTGTTGCCCACGCTAGTGTTATCGCTCAATTCGCTATGTTTTTTGGAGGTGTTTACGTTTTTTTTTCAAAGATACGTTTTCGCTATACTTTATTACTAAAATAATAGTACTAAACTACAGGTAAATATTGTTTTAAACTCAGTACGGTCTTTTGGGTGTGTAAAATAACCATTCTTAGCCTAAAAAATGAAGTCAGTATGACAATAATATTATAAATGGATTTTACGCAAATTTTTTAATTACATAACCGGTTGATCGTAACACTGGAAATCCTTACGGGGCTGAGGCGGAAGTTTATTGCAAACCCTTCTGCGACTTTAAGAGTTAACAATGACAAGCCAAAATAAAAAAAATTTCTTTATGCCAAGACTTTTAGGTCTTTTTCTACTGTTATTTGTTACTAAGGGAAGTTACAACAAAATTGCATTTGATCTACTGTATCTGCATTAGTTTTAGGCTGCTGCTATTCAGACCAGTGTCCGTATAGCTTGTGATCACTATTAGGACCCGGCGGGTTCCATTAGATTAAAAGTGTATTCAGAGCCAGTGCAGGTCACAGTGTAGTACTTGTATTAGTATAGCTGGTAATTAAAATTATGTTGTTAATTTCATTATTTTTGGCAAGTAATGTTACGCTGAGGGAGAAAAAATGAATTTTTAAAAGATTGAAAAAAAGAGAAACTATCCCTAAACCTATCCCTAAAAGCTATCACTAAACCTAACCCACACCCTAAAACCTATCACTAGACCTAACCCACACCCTAAAACCTATCACTAAACCTAACCCACACCCTAAAATTAGGGCTGTTATCGATTAATTTAAATTTAATCGTTAACTTTTGAAAAATTACCGAATAATTAATCAATCATTTTGATTAAAGCTAAAAAAAGATGTATGACGTCATCAAACTGAAAATTTCAATGGAAGTAACAAAAACAGGCAATTGACATTTTTCTATTCAAATTTAAATATAAGTAGTTCAATATAATGTCAATGAATTTAAATTTTGTTATTGTTAATTAAGTAAAAACTTTTTTTTTTCATTTTCCTTATAAAAACAGCTTATTTTAACGTTTACACATTTTATTGTCAATGGAGAAGTTTGTAAAAAAAAGCAAACTATTTTTAAATATTAATAATTAATTATTTATTAATAAATCGTAAAATTGTTTCAAACATTTTCTTTAAATTTAATAATTAATAGGTATTTTATCGATTAAAATAATTTTAATTGATAAAAAGTTTTACCGATTAATCGAGAAATTAATCGTTAATTTCCGCAGCCCTATATTAAACACAATATCATATAATAAGGACAAATCCACTTTGGTTTTCTCTATTAACCAATTATGTCAGAGTTTAAAGTTAGTCAAACATGTCTGATGTGTAGATTTTATGAACTCGTTATTGTCAAAAGCTCAACCACAAAAACTATTTTTGTTAACGTTAACGTAAACCTAGAGTTTACTTTGAAGAAACAGTTGTTTGAAAGAAAGTAATCAGGTGCTAAGCTTGGAGATCAACATGAGGTTATTCATATTATTTCCAAAACTTGAAAGAGGCATTTTATTGTGGACTACTAGAATGAATGAACTGTATAAAGAAATATGGATTGACAATAGTCTGAGGGATTAAAACTTTAGTGAGATAAATGTCATGTTACTATTTTCATAGAGGATTTAAATATACTAATTGCAATGATCTATCTTCTGCCAAGGACGATGTTACAAAATAGTATTTGTATCTATTTCTATTTTCCGTCAACTTAGACCTCTTGAGGATAAATCTTGCATGTTTTATACCTCACACGATGACGAAATTATTAAGAGAAATTACATTGATTTTAAAAAAAAACATTTTAAAGTGATCCAGGTCTTAAGATTTCTTTTAGCCCATTTTACTGTTGACGTTCAGGTTATTTTTTTTATAGGGTTATAGAATTTGGGGGTTCTAATGTTTCAATAAGAACTTTCTCGGGGTTTGGTAGACCTCGGTAGCTCCCATCTCCTCAGCTAAGTCAAGTGAGTGGACAACTTTTTTTTAGCAATAGTCATTGATCACAATTTTTATTGTGGCTTAATGTTGGTTAGATCCCATGCAGCTCAGCTTGAGAGGCTTTGCTATCCAGCCGCTGGGTTAAATATAAATGTCAATTTTATATCCTTACTCACTGAGGCAGCAACCTTTGGTCTGACTAGAGTCAATAGTACAGTAGAATATTCTCCAAAAAGAAAGAAAAAAAGGTTTTAACCAGTGAGGTACTCACTCTAACAACGCCATCACTGCTCCCCGTGAGTACAACATTCTGGTTGTCCCATTCATTCATCTGGTGATCAAAGGTACAAAACATTGCTATCTTTATTGGGAGCAGATGCTTATATGGTCACAAGTCATACAAAATTTATAATTATTATTTCAACAAGTAAAACAAATAATATTTTTGCCATCATGTAAATGTCACTAACTAATAAACATTTTTAATATAAATTTACATTAATTAGAAAGACTGTAGATTCCTTATGACTGATAATAACTTAAGATAACCAATTTATTTAGCCAAATTTATTTCTTTAGTCCCATTGGCAAAGATTTCATAAAAACTTGCTGTCGGTGGTTGTTGTCTAGGGGTTTTTATCGAGACTTCACCGCCAACTTGCGTACATAGATTGAACATAGGTCCAACAGACCGACCCTGGGCAATGCTAAGTCTCGTGTCCCTCTTGTGTTTGCTTGTCCCGTGTTTTCTGTGTGCCCGTCGACTTGTCTCCCTTACTACTGAGACACACCCGAGTTATATACCCGTGGACCTGGACTGACCCTTGCATGGACTCTGATCCACGCCCCACGTGAATCTCGCTCACAAAACATCATCCACGTGAGCTTGTGTCCACACAGACACATCACTTTAACAAACAGTGATTCTCATAACCCTGACACTTGCCACCACTTAAAATAACCTTGCTTGCAGGCTATTTTATGTGAGCCAGACTCACCTGAGAAAGGCAGACACAGAGTATTTGTTGATTGCGACCGGTGGATGTGTTGACACTGGCTATTGCCTCCCCATTAACATTCCACACATGTAGAAAGGTCCCAGCGCAAGTGGCTATATCTCCCTGTAATTAGTAGCAAGATATCAAGTAAGACAAGATATATAAACTGTTGATTTTCTTGAAATATGTTCATTAAGTATTCAAGAGCTTTTAAAAATATTATGTAATATCTGTATATTTTCTTTTTTCGTTTTTTAATAATAAAATAAAGTTATGGATTTTATTTTATAATTTTAAAAAAACCTACAATGAAAATGCTTCTAAATGACATGGACTTATATTACCTAAAACTTAATGATTTATTTTTCTAAAAAGATTTGTTTTTTTGCCAATCACTCACTGTAAGGTCATTGATGGCAACTGCTGCCACTGGCGCCACATGTCCTCTCAGTTGATGGACATATGCCAGACGACTCATGTCCCACAGGATGCATGTACGATCTCTAGAGCCACTCACGATTAAGCTGTAAGCTGCCGACGATGTCAGACATGTCACAGGCTCTGTGTGACCATACAACGGTTGTTTTAATGTAGCTTTGCGTTCTTTGTTGGAGTATTCCCAAACATTTACAACCTGCATATACCAAGAAAAGTTTAGTTAACACAGCAAATAACTCTATTAATCCTGTCTCAACAAACACTTTTTATCCTTGGCACCACATTATTAACCCTAATAATAATAACCCCTTTTTCAGCCCATGACGGACTCTAGGGCAAGTGAAGTAGCGTTCACAAGTTATATTAAGCCACCACTAACGAGCAGGGGATTGTGTGGCTAGCACAATGCCCAGTGGGCCATGCCAGTAACGTGGTTTGAACTCGTGTCTAGAGTTCATCCCACCGTTCAGCAGTCTAAAGCGCTACTGCTTAGACCACCGCGGCCCTACCCATTCGAGTTACCAAACAT
Organism: Radix auricularia; assembly: GCA_002072015.1. Classification (NCBI taxonomy): domain Eukaryota; kingdom Metazoa; phylum Mollusca; class Gastropoda; family Lymnaeidae; genus Radix; species Radix auricularia. The sequence continues at coordinate 533,778 of MUZC01002686.1, forward strand.
TAGGTAATTACTTCAATTCCCATATAACGAGTTACCAAATTTTAGGTATTTGGGTCAGCATGTGAAAAACTTTGAGGAGGTACTAAAAATAACTAACCAATCGGCATGTAACCTAAATAAAAGTAATTGCAAATGGTTGCCCCCATTTTTTGGATTTTATTTGTGTGTTTATGTGAAATGTTTTTAAAAATTCAATGTAAGACGAGTGTCTGATGGACCAAGCACTTGAAAGGAAAGTGGAACTTTGTTTATATGTTTTATTCTTCGGATTTTTTAAAGTATCTAAGTCATAATTTTATCATGAATATATTTCTAGGTAAAGTAACATGCTACATTGGAGCTAATCATAGTCATGTTGTGCGTATGACGTGTAGTGTGTATAGAAAAACATTCCATATTCTGCTAAGTGAATCAGCGCACAAAGGTACTAATTTGGCACTAAATAAAAGATAAACCTATTTTCTACAATTTCTCATAGTTTAATTCCATTCCAAGCAATATTTTGCATGTAAGTAAAAAATTTTTACTGTATGTTTGTTTTTTTCTTTAACATTTAAATTGACAAAGCGTGGTAATGCACGCCTAGTCTCTATTATCAAAGCGAAGTAAAGCCCGCTTCGATAGAACTCTCTTTAGAAACGAAATTACAGAAAATAAAAACTCTTCAGTGTGTGAAAAAAGATGTATTCGATAGCCGGCAATGGTGGCCATTTCCCTTGCTGATGTTATCACTCGATTTACAAAGTTTTTTGGTAGTTTTTATGGGGTTTTTTTAAGATACAAATTCGCTATACTTTATTATATAAATAATAGTACTAAACTACAGGTAAAATTAGTATTAAACTCAAGGTCATTTTGATATGTAAAATAACCATTCTTATCCTAAAAGATGAAGTCAGTAATATAATAATATAAATACATTTTCAGAAAATTTTTAAATTTCATAACCAGTTGATTGCAATATGGGAAATCCTTACAAAAATGAGGCGGCAGTTTAACAAAATCTTATGGGGCTTTAAACGTTAATGCCAGGGAACCTAGGTATAGGGAAGAGTTGGGCTGGAGGATTCAGATTCGGTAGGATTAAACTGCGAAGATAAAAGATCCCACAATAATGTAATTGATTATAAAACTATATGTCCCTTGACATTTCAGTTCCACGTTTGAGCCATCAACTCAAACCTGTCCAATAAGCCCCCAACAAAAGGGCCCATAACAAAAGGGGTCGGGACTTAGGCCAACAAACAGCTGAACCTGTCAAGACACTTAAGGGTAGGGATGGGTGTAAAATTTAGTTTGCCGAGTGCAAGTGTTATTTTCCCTAAGTTTAATTTTGGATTGGCTTTTTTTTGTTGACATTACATTTTTTAGGTGAAATTTCTATGCAAATGAACATTATTTGGTATTTTTCAAAGGGTTCAGGACTTTCTCTAAACTGTGTGACTGTTCATTAAGTACATCACACTCCTGTTGGAGCGTATCTGAAAAAGTGGGGCATCTTGTGACAGATCAAGTGCATGAATAATATGTTGGAACAGTTTTGTCCAGGGCCCAACTTACAAATTTTAAAACCTACACATATTTTAGTCTCAATTTAACTCTATTGATGGATTAGTTGGATCTAGCTATTCTCTGTGACCCATTTGGAAAACCAATATGAAGATGTTGAACTAATTCAATATCATAATTAGTTTTATTTCCACTGCATATTCTTATCTATTTCTGCATTAAATACTAGCAGTTTTAAGAGATTCTAGAAAGGAAACATCTTAAAGTCTAGATCGATAATTTTGACTTGATTTGACAGAGGAGCTTAGGAGTGTTCACTAAATCTTTAAAAACCCAGAGGTTTAACATTTCAACAATTGCATTATGGTTGAAAGCCCCATAAGGTTTTCTGTTAACTTACGCCTCAGTCCCGTAAGGATTTCCCATTTATTGCGATCAACTAGTTATGAATTTTTTTTTAAATTGTGGAAAATTTATTTTTATTATCATCATACTGACCTCATCTTTTCGAATAAGAACAGTTATTTTAAGTATCCAAAAAACTGTCTTGAGTCTATTTTTACCTGTAGTTCAGTACAATTATTTTTACCACAAAGTATAGCAAAATCACATCTTAAAAAAAAAACAATAACTACTACAAAACTTTGTGAATCAAGCAAAACACTAGCAAAAGCAAACACTAAATGAAGAGTTTCTATCAAGGCACTCTTTACAGCGCTTTGGGATTTAAGACAAGGCGCGCATTACCGCTTTGGGGCTTTAAACATTGTGTTTTTTTGTATTAATTATTGTATGTGTCTGTAACCAGGACTAAGACATAAGTTTAACTTACACAACTTGTCCCACCAGTGATGAAAATCTTATCATTGGGACACGAGGCACACAAGATTTCTCCATTGTCAAGACCTTCAAAAACTAAAGTTGCCTGCAACATAAAAGTTAAAAGTTGATGGTGTAAAGTCTTAAACAGAACCAAAAATAGATAAAAATAGACCAAACTGAAACTTAATGTTGCAATTGTATTTAAGCCATTCGTGAAATTCTTAAAAGATTGGTCCCTATTGAAGCAGCCTTATACTATTTGGCCAAATTTCCAAGTATGTGTTCTCAAATTATTTTTAAGAACATTATTATTTCAATTAAATTTAATATATTTAGTTAAAAGATATAGATCATTTCCAATAAGGCTAAAGGATTTGATCAGGATAAAAACTTTGTCTTAATGATATCTTTACCTTCTCCGATTCATAAGGCCCAATTCTGATGCTGAGGTCTGAGAATCCCCAGGCAAGGTAACGAGTATGGCCAGGAGGTATCAGAACTTTGTTCTGTTCAACTGCCAATAAGTACTTTTCAAGGTGATGGATCTGTCCCACTGCACCTTTTAATTCTGTCCAATAAATACAAAATCTCATCAAGTAAAACAATCTAATCATTATTGAAGTATGAAGTAAGTGCCTCTGGTCAGAGCCATGTAAACATAAATATAGAATACATGCATAGCAATCACCGCTTTAGTATTTAATAATGAACAAGACATGAAATAAACTTTTGTACCTTTTATGGGCTGCATGGTTGGTTTCAGATTGTCAACATGATGGAAGAACAAAGTATTGACAGGGATGTTTAGTCTCTTTTGTGGATGTGGGCGCTTAAAAAGCTGAAACAAATTCAAGGGCAAAATTACAACATTTGATGCCAACATTTCCCTTGCCCACTGCCAGTGTCACTAATTGTACTTTTAAAAAAACACTGTTTAAAAACATGCATTTCATCAGTTTGAATAATGAACAGCTAAAATTCACTTGCTTGTTTTGGTATCTGCCCAAAATTGTTTATGAATCCAATAGTAGCATTTTTTTTCAAGGGGTCATCAATGCTGTAAATATCCACATTCCCTTCATAGAACAGATGGTGAAAGACATTGACTGCTTCCACTGCAGGTGGACCACACTGCTTGTAGCCAAAGATTAGATCTATCCACTCATGTAAATGGGCACTGACATAATCACACTCGAGAGCCTGAAGAAAATAATACGATTCTCTTACTAACAATTTAAAAATACAAATTTCATAAAATTTTGTAAAGTGTTTATACAAAATTAATGCATTTAAAAAAATCATTTTAAAGAAATAGAAACATCATATTGAAATAATGAATGTATTTTTTAAAATGAAAAATAAGGAATAAGATGTCTTGAATAATAAATTCTATCAAATTAGAATACAATATGATTGATGAGTTTTATTTTATGTAAAGATTATTAATGCCTGTTTGTGAACTGTGCGTATTAATGATAAGTGCCAGCTTCATCTAATAATTTATATCTTTAAAAATGGCAGATCAAACAAAATTGGTTGAAAAGCTCTCACCTGCCTGTGCACTCTGATGAATTCCTTTGGATCTCCTTTTGCCCAAAGAGGCAAAATAACATCTCCTAATGCAACGCCATTTTGCTTTGAGCCTTTCAAATAGAATAGCAATATTTCATTAAGAATAATGAAAAATTATTGTGTTTAAATTTGTGTATTTTTACAAATAACTAATTGTTCTAGAGAGACCTAATTAACACAAAGGAAACTATATGGACAATATTCTTGAAGCATTTATTGAGAGAAAAAGGCATGATTTCATAAAGTAATACAAGTGGCATGAGTATAAATTGTGTACCTAAATCAAAGTTGTTTTTGTTGAGAAGAAAATCAGGAAGGTAAAAGAACTCTGGAATTAATTCCTTCACATCTGCCATATTGTTCTTTGATGCCGACATCCAATTTTCTTTGACACTATGGAACATTCTGTCAGCCAAGTCAAAGTGACCTCCCTGATATAAAGAAAATTTTATAATTTCACCATTATTAAAAAAATTATTGCATTTCATTTTAAAAAATTTCAACAGTAGAGACATTTTGCTTTTATATTTTTAGCTCAGTCGACACACTTGCCTGGAGTTTTAGAAAATGTTGAGTGAATGGTTCCATTCGTACAAGATAAGAGGCTACAATCATTGCCGAAGAGTAGTGAGTACCATAATGATAAGGTGGTGTCTCCCCTGAAAATAAATTTAAAAAATCATTTAAAATCAAATCAATTCATAAAATTGAAACAAAATGCCATCTATTATCTATACACATTTAGATTCTATTGTGTTTGTGTAGTGCCTCACCTTGAGGATCGTCCCATTCATTGAATCTCTTTTGAAATTGTTGCAGTCTGACAGGTGTTTGAGCTCCCATTGGTTTCGAAAGGTCACGGAAATTAGAAGCTTTGGAAAGGTCAAGGTCCTGTTTGAAATAAATTATTCTTTGGAGGAGACTGCAATAAAAATACTGTATTTTCTACAGACGGTGATTTTGAATCAAAATGTTCATCTTTAAGCATGTTTGTATAACACTATCAAATAATGAATGCCAAACCAACCTCAGTGTCATAGTTGGCTATAATCCATGGGAACACAGGATATTGCATAAGGTCATTGTAAGACCTTCCTGCCAAGGTGTTTAGGTGCATTAAGTACTGAAAGTTGCTGATTTCTCCTTTCTTTTAAAGGAAAATAAGAAGAATGAAACAATTAACTCTTAATGTTCTATTGGGTTTTTTAAAAATGTATCCCCCAGTCCCGAAAGAATTTTATTTATATATTGCAATGCATTGGGTTATGAATTTTAAAAAATTGCTGAAAATGTATTTATTTTCATATTGACTTCATCTTTTAGAATCAGCTTACAGAATGGTATAGAAAAAAACTATCTTGAGTTTAGTACTATTTTTGCCTGTAGTTTATTACTGTATTTTTACGCATATTCCCCGTACACGCAGATAACCCGAATTTTTAAAGCCTGTAAAAAAATTGTGGTATAACCCGTTCACGCTTGTACCCCGCACTATTTAATTTTATATTCGTGTTTTGCAACTAATATTCATTTTGCATTATTCAGTAAAAAAAAAAAAATATCAGATACCCCGCCCACGACGTACCCCACGAGGGGTGCCCCGGGTTTGTAAAATCTGGTATAACCCGCTGGGAATATGAGTAAAATTACCGTACTATTTTTTTGACAAAAATTTTTTACGAAATAACATCTTCAAAAAAATGATAAAAACTTAGCAAAATGAGCTAAAGCACACGCTGAAAGTAAACATCCACTTTTCCGAAAATCAACTAAATCTACTCTCACAATATGAAGAGCTTTTACTTCTTTGATTTTGTAGCTGAAGAGAGCGCTTTTGAGGCACGCTTTACCATGCTTTAGGACATTTAGAGTTAAATAACTAGCACATGAAACTTGATAGATGCCAAAATATGAACAGTAAATCACTAAACCCATGTAGCTAATTTCATGGTATAAAATGTTTGGACATAAGGAAATAGTTAAAAGGACTTTTACTTACTTCCCATCTCTGTGTGACTGACTTTTCTCCAATCAGGTTGCTGATGATGCCACCACTGAAATATTTATTTTCATCTGTTGTACATTTTTTTTTCTTCTAAAAAAATACAGTATGTTCTCGATCTTAAGCCCATCCGTTTATAAGTCGACTCCCCATCTTTTTGAATAGTATTGTATAAAAAGTGAGTAACCCGCTTGTAAGCCGACCAAAAAAAAAAAATAGGACAGCGCAAACAAAATGGTACGCATTTTTTAAAACTACAAGCTAAATTGGTCATTATGATTGTTTATACTTTTGTTTAGGTTGAAGAACAAAGAGATTTGAATGACAGAGAAGATGCATGTCATTTTTGAAATCCTTAATATTAACTCGTGGTGTCTGCTTGCTTGAGTTCCCAAAAAACTTTGGATCGATTTTTAACCCACTTCCCCGTTAGCTGGCAGACTCGTTCGTGTCTATGATAAAAATGATGTAGCAAAATTTAGATCTATCAAATGTACTGTAATTAAATTAATGAATTTTTAGATTATCTTAATTTATCTCTATGTAACATGTTAATTTTTGTGCATATTATATTGAACAACCTTTCCTGTTGCGCAAAAAGGTTTTTATTATATTGACAATTCTTTTTAACAATATATTCCTGATCGGTGTGCATTACATTAAACATGTTTTACGATACAATAAGTAACATTTTGTATTTTTGGATTGTCTTGCGCTCCGAATTATAATGAACATTCTTTTACTTATATATACTTTTACTTGTATATAATGGATTTATAGACAAAAACTTGGTTTTAAAGGTTTTTTTTTATTATAGCATTTGGTAGAAGGATTTTATTCTACTAAAACTAAAAGAATATGTTTTTATATTGCCTTTTAATAAAGTCATTAAATAATAACAGAAATGTTTCATCAAACACCTATGACCCGCTCATAAGCCAACCCCCCAATCCTTTCCCCTAGATTTTGTTCAAAAAAGGTCGGCTTTAGAACGAGTATACACGGTAGATCATCCTTTATTATTCTGTTAATCTTTAAATTTTTGTTTATTGTTTCAAATTATAATAAGATCAATTGATTAATTCAAAGGTGACCACAAAAATTCAGTTTTAAATTCAGTTTATTATTTTTAAAATTTTGACAGGACAAAGAGAGAATTAATTGAGAATTATTTATTTCATTAATATTTTTGGATTGGTAACTCATAAAATCTATTTAAAATACAGTCGAACCCACTTACCTCGAGCTCGGTTAGCTCGACCACCCTATTATGTCGATGTTTTTTATTGGAACCGCCAAATTCTCTCTTTGTCTTAGCATTTTCTCGTCGTTTAATTCGATTTTTTTAAGTCGCCGAAACCTCATAACACGAGCACAAAAAAGGGTCAAATTTGCCACTTAACATTGGTTATCTCGATCCCCATGACCAATCGCCATCTTTTGAAAATGTTAGCTATGATTTTTTTATAACCAAGGGAAGGGATCGTATGGAATAATAAAATGTACCGTGTGCAGACTTGTTGTCATTGGCAACCATTCATCCTTCAACCTCATTTTGACTATTACATGTACTGTACTACTGCTTTGTTCTCATTGTTTCATTCATAAGAAGTGGCCGTGTGCAAAAGCCATTTAACTATTGGTTAGAATTAATTAAAATATGTCAAAGTTGAAGGTTCAAAAGTTCAAATGGAGTACCTAATTTATTTGTGTACGTTTATATAGAGAAGAGTTCGCTTTGTCATGAGTCATATATAGGTCACGATAGACCATTCTGAGTCCATTGTAAACTGAGGGGACGGACCCAAAGAAGATGATTAGGAAGAGAATGGTTCGGGGACAATGAGGGGATGTGTAGGTTACTTATTTGTGTAGCTTGTAAGGAAAATCAAGCAAGTGGCTTCGAAGGCACAGTATCGCTCAATCTGGGAATCACCACAAAACGGCGTTATATTTAAACTTAAACGGTCTTTAAAAACTAACGGTCTTAACAACCTTAAGAAAGAGTGAAGAAATAGGGTCCCGATATTCCGATACGATTCTGATTAATCGTCCCATCACTAATTAACGCACAACACGTACATAAAGAAATTTCAAGAGCATGTTAATATTTTGCTGCAATATTGGTTTTCGCTTTAACTCGATCATCGGTTATGTCAATGCCATTTTTCATACCCCAACGCCGTCGACTTAAGCGGTTTCGACTGTAGTTGTTTTCTCTAAAAGCCACGGTTGATGAATACGAAAAGAAAAAAAAGTATCTCTAATTTCTAAATGTGGAAAAAGTAAAAATATAAAAGCAATTTAACAATTTGAAGAAAGTTAAACTTTTAAAAAAGAGCAGTCCATGGCACTAGATCAGGGATAACGGTTCTTGGCTATTGGGAGGCTTTCAAAGAGATTTAAGTTTCCAAAATTCTTTCACAAGAAAGCCTTCCTCTTTACATTCAACTTCTGATTTGAATCAGTAACTCATTTATTCTTGTCTTACCCTGTTTCTACTTTAGCATTCTGTCTTTGACCTGACACTGAGTGTTGTGCATTATCTGTCATGGCTGTGGCTACTGACAAGAACCTGCAGAGAAATCAATAAAAACTGAGGCAACATATCTAAGTCTTTATCAAATATATATTATTCTTTATGGCTTGGTAATTTCCATTAAAAATTTGACTTCAATCGTAAAATTAAAATGTTAACACTTACTTGGTCAGGACCTTGTTTCTAATCTTGCGTGGGAAGGCCAAGAGATGATTTCTGCCATCTCCAGAAAAGACTTCAATAGCAATAGGCTGTAACAAGTACCTGCGTTTGTGAACTTCTCGAATGTCATCATATGCAAATCTGCTGTACCTAAAAACAACAATTATTAATTTAAGCCATCACAAATACAAGAGAAAACATGTAAAATGACACATCATAGATTAAATAACTAGAGAAAATAAGAAAAACAAAGAAAATTAGGAAATCATAACACAGTGTCAATTATCAACTTTTAAAATGCTACAAGAAAAAAACACCAAGAAACTTACATGCGTTTGAGGTAACTTCCTGCTCCCATCGATGATTTAGGAATGATTGGGTCATGTATCCTGGAAGAACACAGACTTTTAAAAGATCATTCAATCATAACAACAGCAATAAGTGTGTTACATTTTCAGTAAATTCCTCTTGATATTAAGTCAGGGATAAAACATTTGTCCTTTAAAAACTTTTCATCATGAAACAGCAAAATGTCAGGCTGAAACTTACAAACAACATTTTTAAAACTAATGAAATACCTTCAACTCAAAATGAGTCAGTGAGAATGAGATGCAATGGTTCATTAACTTACTCATAAGGCAATGAGTCAATGTCTTTGATTTCCTTTGTCCTGAGTAATGTGAAGCCATCAATGACATAGAAATGCTCTTTGCCAAATAACAACAGACCTTCAGCTGTGTCCAGGCCCTGGATTCTGGCACATCTAAACATGTGGCTTATCTAAAAATTATTAGACGTAAGATGTTTTGAATTTAATTCTACAGAAGTGAACGTTCCGTTATTTTGCTATCAAGTTATTTTATTAAGGTGGAAACACAGTGCTTTACTGAGCCACTTACTCATTTTAGTACATTCAATGCATTCAATATACATTCAATGTATACAATATACATTCAATGCAGTCAATATACATTCAATGTATACAATATACATTCAATGCATACAACATACATTCAATGCATACAATATACATTCAATGCATACAATATACATTCTATGCATACAATATACATTCTATGCATACAATATACATTCAATGCATTCAATATACATTCAATGCATACAATATACATTCTATGCATACAACATACATTCAATGCATACAATATACATTCAATGCATACAATATACATTCAATGCATACAATATACATTCTATGCATACAATATACATTCAATGCATACAACATACATTCAATGCATACAATATACATTCTATGCATTCAATATACATTCAATGTATACAATATACATTCAATGCATACAACATACATTCAATGCATACAACATACATTCAATGCATTCAATATACATTCAATGCATTCAATATACATTCAATGTATACAATATACATTCTATGCATACAATATACATTCAATGCATTCAATATACATTCAATGCATACAATATACATTCAATGCATACAACATACATTCAATGCATTCAATATACATTCAATGCATACAACATACATTCAATGCATACAATATACATTCAATGCATACAATATACATTCAATGCATACAATATACATTCAATGTATACAATATACATTCTATGCATACAACATACATTCAATGCATACAATATACGTTCAATGCATACAATATACATTCAATGCATACAATATACATTCTATGCATACAACATACATTCAATGCATTCAATATACATTCAATGTATACAATATACATTCAATGCATACAACATACATTCAATGCATACAATATACATTCAATGCATACAATATACGTTCAATGCATACAATATACATTCAATGCATACAATATACATTTTTATTTACCGAATTGTTCAATACACAAAATGTGACCATACAATTTTGAAACACTATTTCTAACCATTTTTTATTTTTTTAAATTTTAATTAATTTTATTACCATTTTAAAAGCAATGACAAATAGTAAATAATATTTTTATAATGTAAAACTGAATTTAAAAGATACAATTCTTTAATGCCATATAAGTCAGATATTAAATAAATAATTAGGAATAGGTGATTGTAGGTACCTTTCTGCCATATTAATCTAGATTTTGAACATTACCTCCTTTAAGTTTTAGATTTTATTTTTTTTTAAAACCAGAAACAAAAACTATTATGTGGACTCACCCTTTCCTTTTCTCCAATGAAATGGAGAATAGTTTGATTATCTGCTTTTGCTGTGGGTGAGGATGTGACATCAGCACTGATGTCACTCTGGCTATCTCCCTGGCCTTCACTTTCTGAACGTTCAACAATGCTGTCGGCTCTATCTACAGTACTCTCCGACCTCTCAAATCCAGGTGGTTGTGAATCAAGATTATTGTCTTCGTTGTCTTCATCGTCCCCAGTAGACTTTGTACTACTGGCTCTGGGCAGCAATTTTTTCAGATTGTTGACATCTAAGATAAAATAATGCAAAAGTGTTTTATTGTTGTTGTTTTTTTTAATGGTGACATATGTCACTCTGAAGTCCTGGGGATCAAATTTGACCAACATGGAGTTGTTTTGTGACCATACAATATGACATTGTTCAGTAATAGCAGGTTGTTTTGTGACCTTACAACATGACATTGTTCAGTATCAGCAGGTTGTTTTGTGACCATACAATATGACATTGTTCAGTATCAGCAGGTTGTTTTGTGACCTTACAACATGACATTGTTCAGTATCAGCAGGTTGTTTTGTGACCTTACAACATGACATTGTTCAGTATCAGCAGGTTGTTTTGTGACCTTACAACATGACATTGTTCAGTATCAGCAGGTTGTTTTGTGACCTTACAACATGACATTGTTCAGTATCAGCAGGTTGTTTTGTGACCTTACAACATGACATTGTTCAGTATCAGCAGGTTGTTTTGTGACCTTACAACATGACATTGTTCAGTATCAGCAGGTTGTTTTGTGACCTTACAACATGACATTGTTCAGTATCAGCAGGTTGTTTTGTGACCTTACAACATGACATTGTTCAGTATCAGCAGGTTGTTTTGTGACCTTACAACATGACATTGTTCAGTATCAGCAGGTTGTTTTGTGACCTTACAACATGACATTGTTCAGTATCAGCAGGTTGTTNTTTGTGACCATACAA